>CM077809.1:122079248-122321748 GCA_039764185.1 Tamarix austromongolica | reverse complement strand
GTAATACTATTATTATAATATTATCTTACCCGAGAACCATTATTAGCCTTAACCTTAAAAATGATAGGGATTCTATTTCTAAGAGCATGGGTATTACTATTATTATTATTATTAGCACTATTTTATTTTAACAAGTATTAGTACTATCATTAGAAGGAGTAAAGCTATTAGGTTGATAATATAAATATAGTTATGAATAATAACATAAGTATATTTTAACTAGTAATAACTAGTAGGCTAGCTTGATGGAAAGAAAACCCTAGTTTTCACTTATAAAACTCCGTGTAACAATAAAAACCTAATCTTAGACTAAAATAAGAAATAATAGTATTTTCGGGTAGAAGGGAACTAACCATTAGTCTTATTCTCCTATAGGTGAATCAAGCCAAAGTCCCACGGAGTTGTAGGAGCATGCTCCAAGCCCAGTGTCGCTTTAGGTAAGGACGTAACTAAGGCATTTTGTGTGTCTATATGTATTATGTGCTTCGTATGCTACGTACCCTATGTTTATCATTATTAATTATGTCGTGTGTGGCATGACATGGAGTTGAAGTATGTGTGGTGTGTTTACATGGCATGTGTATTATGTATATGTGATGATATGTGTCGTGATCCTGTAAAACGTACATGTGAGGGAGTTGATGTGTTTTGTGTGGGAGAAAGATTTAAAAAGGAGGATGGGGAAAGAGATTGACCAAGGGAGGTGAGTTGACCTAATTATTTTAATGATCTATGAGTAGCAGAATAAAATGGAGAATTCTAGGGTTCCTATGGGAGATTCTAATTTATGATTTTATGTGGAAGAATCTATCTCATGATTTTGTATAGAAGAATATAATTTGTGGTTATAAATGGGGGAATCTAATCAATTGTATTATATGGACAAATCTTTGGGTTTGATATGGTTTGAATCTAGGGTTTGGTATGGATGGATCTTTGGTTTTGAGTGGACTGAATTTAGGGTTTGGTGTGACAAAATCTAGGGTTTGCATGGTGGTATTATGGTTTGTATGGTGGTATTAATGGTTGCATGGTGGTATTAATGGCGGTATGGTGGTATTAGAGTTTGCATGGTGGTATTATGGTTTGTATGGTGGTATTAATGGTTGCATGGTGGTATTAATGGCGGTATGGTGGTATTAGGGTTTGCATGGTGGTATTAATGGTTGTATGGTGGTATTAGGGTTTTCATGGTGGAGTTAGGGTTTTACATGGGAGTTAATGGTTGTGTGGGATTTAGGGTTTGTGTGAAAAGTTTGAGAGGTTGCATGAGATGTGTAAAGTTTACATGGGAGCAAAATTTACGTATGAAAGGTTGATTTGAGAGGTAAGGAAGGTAATGCAAGTATTATTTGGGTGTTTGAACTATTGGACGGAAAATATTACGTGGAGTATTATAAGGGTATGGAGGAGCCAGGATTAGGGTTTGGAGTGATTAACGCTGGGTCGTTGTGATTAAATAGGGTTGGAGTAGCTAATTGTGATTTGTTGTGGTTAATTAAGGTTTGGAATAGCTAATTATGGTTGTTACGGTAAAATAGGTTTGGAGTGGTCAACCAAGGTTTGGTGTGGACAATTAGGGTTGGTTATAGCTGCTCAGCGTTTTTGTGTTATCATGTGCACTTATTGATTAAAGTGTAATTATGATTGTGGAATTTTATTATTTGCAAGGTGTGAAGTATAATGTAATCCCCCAAAAATTTCGAAAACCTATATTTTAATAAATAACTTCATTTGAAATAAAATTAGCTTGTAAAATTATTTATTTTAATTATTTTATGGATTTTAGAGTAAGTAAATTTGGATAAGAGTATTTAATAAATTAAAAATAAATATTTTTCTATTTATCATATTGTTTTATTTAGATAATTTGCCAAACTAATATTTTACCCACTTTATCCTTTTTAAATTTATATTTTAGATTATAATGAATAAAATTATTAAACTAAATAATCTATCAAGAATATTACATTTTATGATTTTATAAATTAATTTATTTTATTTTCCCCATTTTCCATTCCCTTTTTCCCCCTTTTCCTTTTCTTCTCCTCTTTTTTTTTTCCTTTTCCCCTTCCCTTGGGCCGCCTGGCCAGGCCAACCCTCCCCCGCGCGTTTGGGCCAGGCCCGTTCCCCCAGCCCTTCTCCTCGCACGACACACCAGCCCGCCCTCATTTCTTTTGCCCCTGGACCGACCGGCTTGCCTTATTTCTTTCCTGCGCCGGTCCGCCCGCCAGGCTTCTCCTTCTCCCCTCTTCTTCTCCCACGCCCGACCAGCGCCCCTCTGCCATAGTCGAGCACGCCTGCAACCACCGCTCTACAAGCTGCCACCACATGGTTCCTCTCCCTCTCTCTCTTCTCCCTTCATTTTCCTTCCCTTTTTGAGCCAAACCGGCCCTAGACCATAGCCCCGCATGCTCTCCCCCTATCCTTCTTCTTCCCCACCTTTCCCCTGCCACCCGACCAACCCTGCAACCTGCAGCACCGATCGCCGGCCAGCCCTGCCCCCTCTCTTCTCCCTCTTCGTTTTCTTCATCTCCCAAGCCTTCATTTCCCCTTTTTTTTCGAGCCCTACTCCCTTTCCCGAGCTCCCTCCTCTCTCCTTCCTCCTTGCCCATTTTCTCCCTCGGTTTTTGATCACTGCCGCCCGCTGCCGCTCGAACCACCAATCCCAACCCCTGCGCGCCTCCTGCCACCACCTACTACCACCCTGCACCACCACGCCGCCCCTCGAGCCCTACACTTCCTCCCTTCTCCACCCCTTTTCTTTTTCTCCCCAATTTTCCCCTACCACCGAGCCACCTGCAATCGCCATTTCCGCCGCCGTCCGGCCACCTCTGCTGCCACCCAACCCACCGTTCGACACCCTGCAACCCCCTCTACAACCGCCATGCATCAGTTGGCCGAAAACATCCCTTTAACCCCTCCATTTTTCCCTCTCCTTTTCCTTCCTTCACAACTCCTCCACCTCGACCCTTCTCGGTAGCCAACTTCGCCGCCTCGCCGCCGCCGTCTCCCCCGCCCTATGCCGCCGTGAAACCACCCTTAGCCTCCACCTACACCCCCTCTTCACTTTTGCACCATTCCCTTGCCTTAGAACCTCCCCTAAGTACCTTCTTTTCTAGCCTAAAGTCCCTAAACCGAGCCACCTCTCCCCTCTTCTACCTCACCCCTCTTCGAGCCTTTCCCCCTCTCATTTCTGCATGAAACTCACGCTATTCATGCAGCGTGAGCTCCCCTTTATTTTGAAAATTAATTGGCTAATTTTTAAGGTATAATGGTATTGTACGTTAAGTATTTATTGATTAAATTTTATAAAGTTTTATGCTTGGATTCTTATTTCTAACATAAATATGATGGATATTATTTTTAGGTGTTGAGTTGGTAATTATGCTTGGTAAGATTTGATATTTTGCGGGATTAAGGTAACCGTTAATCCTCCCTTAAATCCATGGAAAAACGTATGCTAGCACATGAGGGGTTTAGTATGATTTTATGCATGTTTGGTGTGCTTAGCATGATATGTATATGGTTTCTTATATTGTTTGATAAAAAGGAAAAGCATGATAACTTTTGTGCCATATGTAGGTATGTTAATTAAGGGAGGAGTTTGATTATTGATGGAAATGTTAAATGCTTGTTTATGATGTATTATGTTGCTAATGCATGAGTAATATTATTGTCTAAGGGTATTTTAGTAATTTTGCTTATGAAGTATGTGACCTAATGTAGGTAATTGCTAATGAGAATTATGTTGAATAATGACATGTTGGTGGACTTAGATGATAAGAATGAAGCACTAATATCATTATTTTATGTAGTGTTAGTAAATTCATAAAAATGGTGAATAAAGGGGTTGAGTGGAAATTTCATAAGTGAAAAGGGCATTTTGGTAATTTTGTAAACAAAAGGGTATTTTGGTAATTTCAAAGGGAAGGGGGTGAGATGATAAATTTTTTTTAAGTAAAGGATAAAATTGTAAGTTGTGAGAAAGAAGGGTATTATGGTAATTTTTGAGATAAAAGAATAATATGGTAGTTTTATGATTAAATGGAAAAATGATAATTTTATAAGTAAAGGGGTATCATGGTAATTTTTGGAGAAAAGGGTAAAGCGGTAAATTTGGAGTCAAAGGGGCAATATAGTAATTTTATAAGTAAGTGGTAAGAATGGTAATTTTGGAAGTAGGGGTAAAATAGTAATTTTGAATGAAGGAGGGCATTATGGTAATTTTAATAATGGAGAAGGGTAATATAGTAATTATAAATATGGAGAAGGGTAAAATTGGTAATTATAATTATGAAGAAGGGTAAATTAATTATGAGGAAGGTTAATTTGGAATTTATGATAACTAAAAAGGGTAAATGGCAATTAAAATAATTGAGAGAGGTAAAATGGTAATTATGATAAAGGAGAAGGGCAATTTGTTAATTTAGCCGATTAAAGGGTAAAGTGATAATTATTTAACCAACTAAAGGGGCAAACTAGTAATCATGATAATGAAGGAGGGTAATTTAGTAATTTATCCAACTCAAGGGCAATTTAGTAATTAGAACAAAGGAGAAGGGCGATTTGGTAATCTAACCACCCAAATGGGAAATATGATAAGTGTAGCAATTATGAGGAGTGAATGGTGATTTAAAAAGTGTAGGGGATAATTTGGTAACCTAAACCGTATAAGGGGTATTTTGATAATTATGTAACCTAAAGGGTAGTATGGTAATTTGGCGAGTAAGGAATGGATACTTAACAATTATATAAGTAAAGGGAAAATGAGTAATTTGTACCTAACATGTCTTTGAGATTGTGGAACGTTATAATATGATTCAAATAATGCTGATTAGCCAAGTAAGAGTATTTGATAATTAGTATGGCCTTAATGGTTTCTCTTTGATATCCTGGATAATCATCTGAATAAGAAACGATTAATGATATCAGAACGATTGAAAATGAATAAGTATCGAATTATTGCGTTTTTCGTTATCACCTTAATTAAGACACTATTAATTAAAGTGAAAGACCTCGAGATCGGGAATGGTGACTCCTTAGGGGTTGCTACCCTAAGGACGTGGTTTAGTCCACAATTGTTCTGGTATTTGCTGGTGTGCCTTTGTGCCCCAGCCAGACCCTATATCTTACTCTTTCTAGCTCTACGGACCTAGTTAGGGGGTATGCATACTTATGGATTAGGTGTCCTTGTCGGTAGGGTACTGAGTTAGCTTTATGCACCAGTACGACCAGGGTACCTTTATGTCCTTGGGTTCGTGGTTGAAGGGTACTGAGTAGCTGATATGCACCGGTACGACCGGTGTACCTTTGTGTCCCGAGTTATTGATCTTCCGTTCGAGGAAAATAAATATGATTGATGTGCTGATTAAAGAAAGGAAAGATACTATTATTGAAAGTGGAATATTAATGAGTCGGGCCCAGATGATTACGATATTGAGTACCGATCCACCGGTTATAATAGTGGCCAGGAGCGTTGTGCCCTGCATGATGATTCTTATATATCCCGGTCCACTGGTTATAATAGTGGCCAGGAGTGTTGTGCCCTAGATGATGATTCTTTATATATCCCGGTCCACCGGTTATAATAGTGGCTAGGAGCGTTGTGCCCTGGATGATGATTCTTTATATATCCCGGTCCACTGGTTATAATAGTGGCTAGGAGCGTTGTACCCTGGATGATGAGTTACATGTATTCTGGTCCACCGGCAATAATAGTGGGGGTCCCGAGCTCAATAAAATCAGTTATGTATGTGAATAAGATTATGGAAAAATACTAATCACTTATAATGGAACACCATGTGAGTCGGGGCCAGACTGGTCCACCGACAAATAATAGTGGTCAGGTGCGTTCTGCCCTGTGTGTTTACCTTCCGGTCCACCGGCAATAATAGTGGTCAGGTGCGTTCTGCCCTGTGTGTTTACTTCCGGTCCACCGGCTATAATAGTGGGGTTCTCGCACTCACATGGATATAAAATATGATACTAATTGAATGATGACAGAATAATGGCTTAAGGCCCAAATGTATTGATCTTACAATATGACATGGCTTAAGGCCCAAAGTATCGATCATGACCTATAAGTTATTATGCATGTTATTGTTATGTATGCACCTCTCATTATTTATGGGTGTAGCTTGCATTATGTGTTGTATGCGGGCCTGTCTTTAAGTGTGGTATTAAAGGGTTACTCAGTACCGTAGTAGTGAAGGGATTCCCTTTATGGGGCCCCTGCCTATTCAATGGGCAGTGCCCTTGCAGGTATTTTCAGGTGCTACTCAAGTGACCTACGAGAAAGAGAGTAAGGAGTTATCCGGTATCGTTAGGGTTTTCCTCCTTCTTCATTTAATTTCCTGGGTTTTGATGTTACGTTGTTACTTTAACCACCATCGGTGGATTTTATTCCTGTAAACGCTTTGATGCGCTACTCTGATTTAAGTATGTTGAATTTCTTGTAATTTACTTTGATTTATGCATGTTGAATGTCTTTCAAATTGTATTTCATTTTTCTTAGCCTTAGCACTTGGTACTGGAAGGGTATGAGTGAACCGGTCTGGTACTAAGTGTGGCGGTAATACTCTCAAAGTTCACGTTTTACTTAATTTGCTTCCTCTAATTTTCTTTAATTAACGAAATTTTTCAGTAGTGAATTTTGGGGGTGTTACATATAAAGAGAATGATTCGTACATGCCCATGGTGAGAACTTTTGAATAAGGTACTTAAGACATTAATCATGTAAAGTGGAAGATGTTGAGCTGGACCCAGACCGGTCCACTGGCAAATAATAGTGGCAGGGTATGTTACCTTTATGATCGATCCGCCGGCTATAATAGTGGCAGGGCATGTGCCCTCGTGACAGTTCCACCGACTATAATAGTGGGGGATCCCGTGCTCAACAAACCGATCATAATAATGATAAGACATGGGAATGATACGGATATTTACAGTGGAACACCTTGTGAGTCGGGCCATACCGGTCCATCGGCAAATAATAGTGGCAGGGTATGTTACCCTCGTGACCAATCCACCGGCTATAAAAGTGGCAGGGCATGGCCCTCATGACCGTTCCATCGGCCATAATAGTGGGGTTCCCACACTCACACGGAGTGATAAAGACTATGATGTGAATTGATTATAATTATCAGAGATCTGATGAAAAAGCTATCTGGTTCATAACCGGTATTATTTATCTGTGTTATTGCATGCTACCTACGTAATTATTCTATGTCTGCTATGTCATGTATCTCTGTGTTTGTGGGCCTTAGTGCATCTGTTACCTTACTCAGTACGTAGCATACTAATAACCCGTTTCATGGGTGCTGCTCATTCCCACGAGAAGAAGACCCGTTTTGAGCTTGCATAGGTAGGGGATGATGTCTTCGATGCCTACGACACTTACGAGGCAGTGGGTGGGGCTGAGCGACAAGCCTGAACCTAACTTGGGATTGAGAGTGACTCGGTCGGACTCTGTTTCCTTTATTTGACCCTGTATTATCATATTTAATTGTGTTATCGTACTATTCTTTATGTTTTGAAAAGATCTAGTCATGTACTCTTTGGTTTGTAACCCTAAATCGCACTCTGATGTCTATATGACTTGCGTTTTATTAATGATTCATGTTTAATGTTAACTTTATTTACTCTTAGCACTTAGTACTAGAACGATAGGAGTGAACTGATCTGGTACTAAGTGTGGCGGTAATGTCCCCAAGTTTACGGCTTTACCCTTTACTTCCGCTAAACCCTTTTAATTTAACGACATTTTTTAGTAGTAAATTTGGGATGTTACACAGATTGGTTGGGAAGAAGGGGACGACATAGGCTTGGGCTACGCAGGAGGAAGGGGGAAACTGGGATGAAGGTGGGCTGGCCTAGGTCGGGGAAAAAGGAGAAAATGAAAGGAATAAGGAAGAGAAGAAAAAGGAAAGAAAAGGAAGAAGAGAGGAGAGAAAAAAAGGGGGAACAAGGAAAAAGAAAGGAAAAAGGTGGGTTGGGGGTTAATTAACATATTTTAGGTATTTTGGGATATCAAAAAAATATTAATATTTTATTTTAGGTTAATTTAGGGTTTTTGAAAGATTTTTCCTAAAGTCCATTTTAATTAGCAAAATACTCAAAATTTCCTATTTAAATTATTTATTAATTTCTCCTAGATTTATCTTAATTAATTGCCTCTTATTTTAATAAAAATAGTTTATTTTATTAATGTTTCTAATAAATTCTTATTTTACCATAACTTCCTAAATTAAGGTTTTGGGGAATTTCATGCTCCCTACTCTAAACACACTCAAAATATAGGATAAGATAACCCTAAAAGATAGAATTAAGCTACTTTTTTTTACTAATTCAAAATTCTTATCTTTTTAACCATTATCAATGTGATAATACTATATCTTACACTTCCAAATTTTTGATTAAAGTCTCCTGATGCAGATACCATGTTCATCCCTTCCATGGAATGCATGTTTTCCCTCCATGTATACCATGCACACACCTATATTGATAGTGATTTGTTTTGCATGTTTCGTCCATAACTAGCAATATAGTCATTTCTTTGGCTTAAAGTTTGTAGGGTATCCTCTCTAAATAGTGGGTAATAGGTTGCATAATAATAAATGCTAAGTCTTGACCATTTGATCCTACATCATTCTCCCTTTGTTGACTTGAATTTGCCCTTGAATTCGTATCTCCATAGTAAGGAATAATATCTCCAACATTGAATATTCTAGACACTCCACCATATAAATTGAGTAAATCTAGCTCATAATTACTCTCTCCAAATTTTATTAGTATTTTGAAAGGACCATCTACCATTGGCATAAGCTTATTTTTCCTTAGATTAGGAAATATGTCCTTCCTTAAGTGCAACCATCCAAATCCCCTGATTGAAATAAATGTTGACTCTTATGCTTGTTTGCTCTTATCTTGTATACTTCATTTGCCTTGTCAATGTTGAGCCTGATTTGTTGTTGAAGTTTATGAAGGAGCTTCGCACTCTTTTGTGCATCATAATTTTTCACATCCCCCTTCTTCAATGGTACCATATGAATTGGTAAATATGGATTAACACCATATACTATCTCAAATGTAATAGATCTTGTTATAGTTTAAAGACTCCAATTGTAAGCAAAATATTCATGTGTGAACTTAAAATCCCATCCTTAGAACTCTTACTCACTAATCCCCTTAGTAAAGTACCCAAAGTTCTATTAGTAACCTCGCTTTGACCATTTGTTTGAGGATGAATATAAGCTTCAATTTTTGCATATGTCATAAAGTCTTCCAAAATTAACTTAGAACTTTGCATCTCTATCCAAAATTATACATTTTTGAATCCCATGCAATCTCACAACCTTCCTTGCAATAAAAATCTTCCATATGAGTAGTATTATCAGTTTTGCTACATGGAATTAAATGAGCCATCTTAGAAAATTGATCCACCACCACCATGAGAGAATATTTTCCTCTTTGTGTTCTAGGCAATCCTAAGATAAAATCTGTACTAAATCCTTACTATAGTTGAGTAGGCATGGGTAAAGACACATATAATCCTTTGTGAAAGAAACTCTTACTTCTTTGACATGTAGTACACCTAGCATCCATAGCTTGCACTTCTTTTTGCGTTCTTGGCTAATAAAAATGTTCTTGCAATAGCTTTAAAGCCTTGTGAACTCTAAAGTTTCCTACAATACCTCCTTCACACACTTATTTAATTAGAAAATCTTTAATTGAGCTCTTTGGTATACACAATCTATTTTTCTTGAATAAAAATCCATCTTGAAGAACATAAGCTCCATGAATTACTTGTTTCTTGCACTCTTCAAAAATTAAAGAAAAATAATCATCAATAGAATATGGACTTTTCAACATCTCAAAACCCAAAATCTTTTCATCCATCATTGTAAGTATCATAGCCATTCTAGACAATAAATCTGCAACCACATTTTCTTTGATATCCATTTGTCTTGTAGAAAACATGAATGTTTGCAAAAAACCAATACACTTGGCATGTCTTGGACTCACTTTCCTTTAACCATGTATATACTTCAAACTCTCATGATCCAAGAGAAATATAGAAGGATTAGGTCTTAAATAATGACTCCATGTTTCCAAACAATGAACAATAACATAGAAATCCTTACTATAAGTTGAATAATTGAGTCTCACACCATTTAACTTTTAACTAAAATATGAAATTGTTATCTTCTCTTATGAAAGTATCCCTCTAATACCTACACCATTGGCATCGCAAGTTAGTTGTTCATTCCAATGGAAATTTCCCTTCTTCATCAATTGTGTAATAGGTACCGCACTTGTGGAGAAATCTTTGATAAACTGCCTATAAAACGAAGCCAATCCATGGAAACTATAAACCTCATGTACATTATTAGGAATATTCCAGGTTTGAATAGCTTCCACCATTGAAGGATCAACTCTAATACCATCTCCACTCACAATAAAACCAAGAAAAACCACACTATTCATAATGAAATCACATTTCTCCATTTTACCATAGAGCTTCACCTCCCTAAGTTTATTAAATAATCTCTTCAAATGCTACATGTGTTCAAACTCACTCTTGCTATATATCAAAATATCATCAAGGTAGTCAACAACCAAGGCTCTAAAGAAAGTTCTAAGTACTTCAATCATCAACCTCATGAATGAACTTGGTTCACTGAATAACCTAAATGGCATCACCAGCCACTCATACAACCCATACATACTCTTGAAGGCCTTCTTCCATTTATTCCCTTCCCTTATCCTCTTTTGATGGTATCCACTTCTAAGGTCAAGCTTTGAAAACACATTTCCTCCATGAATATCATCAAACATATCATCTAATCTTGGCATCAAAAATATGTATTTAATTGTGATATTATTGAATGCTCTAGAGTCAATGCACATCCTCCATGTACCATCCTTCTTAGGCACTAATAAAATTATTACACTACATGGACTCATTCTCTCTCGAATATAGCCTTGATTTAACAATTCTTGTACTTATCTTTGTAGATCCTAAATCTTTTTCATTGCATCTATAAGCTGGCTTGTTTTATAATAGAACTCTTGGCATTAAATCAATAGCATGCTTGATACCTCTCATAAGAGGTAATCTAGGTGGCAACTCATCTAGAAAAACACCTGTATAATATCTCAACACTTCTTGTAATTTTGGATTCTTGTTAATACATCCTTTTTGAACTTCTTTCACTACCAAGGCATAACATACTTTCTCACTCTTGATAGCTTCAATCATCTATAACTTTTTAACAATCAACAACTCCATGCTACTCTTCTTTCTTCCTCCCTTACCTTTGACATTTTCCTTCTTTATTTCTTCCTACCATTTTCCTTCAACTCTCCTTTTTTATTTCTCCTTTTTTTTTACTTCTTACCATTGGTCTCTTAGATAAGGTTTAAGTCTAAATTTCTTTTTTCCATTGCTCACGATGTATTCATTAAGCACCCCATCACGTGTAACCTATCTATCAAATTACCAATGTCTCCCTAATAAAATATGACAAGCATCCATAGGTAGAATATCACAGAAAACATAATCAAAATAATTTTTAATATTCAATGAGATAAGAATTTATTTGGTTACCCTTAAAACTTTTTCCTTGTTGAGCTATTGAAGTGAATATGGCCTCAGATGATCTATGATCTTCGATTCGAACGTTTTCACCTTTATTTCACTAGAAGCATTGGTATAAGAGCTACTATTAATAATGTCTTCACACACTTTGTCTTCAACTCTACCTTTAGATTTAAATATTTCCTCCTTTTGAGTAGGCTAAGATTGTTTTTGCACTTGAAGCACTCGTTGCAACACATAGCGATTTACTTGGCCATCTTCCAAAGCATCTTTTGGATCTTCACTACCTTCTTCAAGGTCTTCATTAAGATCTTCATCTTCCTCATCACAAGCTTCCATACTTACAATATCCTTTAAATTCATTATCCTTTGACTTGAACAATCCCGACCAAGATGACCATAGCCTCTACACTTAAAGCATTGATTCTTCACCTTATCCACCATCTTGTCCTTTCCTTTTTCTTCATGATTGTACCTTCTAGTGTTTTCTTGACTTTTTTCGTGAAATGATGATGGCTTCAACACCCCCTTGAAGTTCAAAACATATGGTGCATTGGTTAATTTGTTTGGCGTCTTGGTTCTCTTCAACTGCTTCTCAAATTTGATTGCTAATTTTACCAAGTATTTGAATAATTCATAAGAATACACCTCCACCTTATCCTTAATAAACATATAATTAAAACTCCAATAAATCTAGCACGTCTTTGATATTCTCTTTTTTGAACATCAAAATTAAGATCTATTCTTTCAAACTCTCTAATGTACTCCTCCACTCCAAGCAACTTTTAGCTCAAAGTAGTCTTTTTAATCAAATTCTCTTCCTTATATTCTCTAGGCATAAGTTTATTTTTAAATTCTTTTTCAATTTCTCCTATGATCTAATTTTTTCCCTCTCTTTCTATTCACCTCTTTAAATTTTTATACCATACTCTAGAAAACTTCTTAAATTTTAATATGGCAATTTAGCAGATTTTCTTATAATCAAGCTCTTTATATTTGAAAATAGATTGAACAATTTGCAACCATTCAAGCAAAGATTCCGGATTGAGATTGCCTTCAAAATTAGGTAGGTCAAATATAATACCCTTCTCCACATTATTATATGATTTCCTTGAAGTTTCATGAGCTCGTATATAGTTCCCTACACTTTCTTCTCCTCCTTCCTTCATTCGGTCATGTGCTTCCCTTCTATAATTTTCTTTTACTTGATCTCTTCAGATTTAATGTTCAATATGTGATCCTTAGGCTTGTGAGGCTTCTATTTTACCCTCATGTAGCTTAACTCCCTTGATATCCTTTGTTAATGCCTTAAGAATGTCCCTCAAATCTTCTCTTTGGCTTTCCATGCCTTCTTTATACCCACAAATGGTGTGCTTATAAAAGCACTCCCTGAAGTCGCCCAAAGTTCAAATCTTGGCACCTCCATAATGATTTCTTATAATAATTGGGGAGTAGGAATTTGGTTTTGAAAAAAACTTGGAGGAAAGATTAGATATTATTCACATATGTAGCACTACATCACAACCTAAGCTTTGATACCAAAATTGATGTGTGTAGGAATATGTACTTATGGTTTGGGTGGTATTATAGGTCAGTTAGGTTTGTAAAAGGAAATGGTGATTCAAAAGGGATGAAAGTATCACTACAAGAAAACTCTTTTATAGCAACAAAACTTTTGTAACGACAGCACTTTGTTGTTGCGAAAAATGTCCTTTGGCAACGACAATTTTATGACGTTACAAAAAGTTGTTGCCAAAAATAATTCATTTATATAATAATTATTAGGAAATTTTTTGCAACGACATTTGTCGTTGCAATATATGTGATAGTTTATTTGCAACGACATTTATATGTTGCAATATACAACATATTTTTGCAACGACTTTTTTTTGTTACAAAATGTTGATTGAATTTATCGCAACGACTATACTTGTTGCAAATGTTTAGATTATTTTAACGTAATGATATATATATATTTTTTGCATCGACATTTTTTCGTTGTAATATATGTGATAGTTTATTCGCAACGACATTTATATGTTGCAATATACAAAATGTTTTTGCAATGACTTTTTGTTGTTGCAAAATGTTGATTGAATTTATCGCAACGACTATACTTGTTGCGAATGTTTAGATTATTTTAATATAATGATATATATATATATATATATATTGCAACGACATTTGTCGTTGCAATATATGTGATAGTTTATTCACAACGACATTTATATGTTGCAATATATAAAATAATTTTGCAACGACTTTTTGTTGTTACAAAATGTTGATTGAATTTATCGCAACGACTATACTTGTTGCAGATATTTATATTATTTTAATGCAATAACAAGTTATTGCAAAAGAAATTATCGATAATTTTTTGCATTAAATTTATTATTCCAATTATGTATTTTTTTGCAATGATAAAGTGTAATGCCCTCTAATTGAGTGGAATGTTATAAGGATTGATATGCTTACTTTTATCAATATAGTATACAATCCTTACGGTGATTCTGTCTGAAGAACTCAACAGTTAAGCGTGCTTGCTCTGGAGTAATTTTTAGGATGGGTGACCCTCCTGGGAAGTTTCAGAAAAGACTTGTGTTGATTTGTGGGGCTAGTCGATCAATCCAAAAGCGTCAACTCGGGATGTCAGAAATTTGTGGGTCTCGGGTGCTATCAGGTGGCGCCTATGTGCTCGTATTTACTCGTGATATTTTGTAAGTTTTTTTTATAAAGTTTATTCAATTTTTGGCAACAACATAAACCGTTGCAATTAATGTGTTTTTGCAACGACAAATATTATTGCTATAGTATGCTATTTTTTTTGCAACAACTTTTGTTGTTGCAAATAACAAGCTTTCGCAACGACATAATTTATTGCCAAACTAAAACCATTTTTTGTCAACAACAAAGGTCGTTGCTAATTATAGGTTTTTGCAACGACATAAATTGTTGCCGAAGTAGGATCCATATTTCGCAATGACTTTTAGTCATTGCAATATATAAACACATGTAGTTAGATAAAGTGATGTATTGCAATGACATTTATTTGGCAATGATAATTTATGTTGCAGTTAATTACTTTTTAACAACGACCATTGTAGTTGCTTTATTTTGTTGCAACGCCATGACGTGCAATGACCCAGCAACAAAAAATGTCGTTGTGATATATATTTTGTGTAATGACTTTCTATCTTTTGCAACAAAAACTATCGTTGCTAAAAATGGACTTTTTTGTAGTGTATGATGATATTGATGATTTTACAAATAAGAGATAATGGTGATAATGCTTGAATAAGGAAGGTTTTAGAATGGTTTAGTTCATGGGTTAGGGTTAGGGTTTACGATTAGGGTTTAGTATTGATATGAATATTATGATGATGAATAGTTAAAAATATGATGATTTGATGATTATATTATGAAGTTAACATGGTATGGATTATCTTATGATAATAACAATACTAACATCTTAGATTTGGAAATATATAACATCAAGTAAGAAAAATAGGTTTAAGATAATTGTTGAATATGATGATGATAATTACAATTGTATATGGCGTTAAGAGTTTAGAATGACATGAGTTTGTGGAGGGTTTGAAGGATAGATATTAATCTCTAATTCAAAATCAGAAATATATTAAGGGTTTTAATAATAAACACTCATAGAGAATTGATTAATATTGAGAAGAACTCGCACAAAATTCAATTAAGCAAAGCTTGCAATTTCATTAAATTTTCATCCCCATTGTGTCGTATACTTCCTATAGTTTTCATCAATTTAGGCTTAAAAAGGATGGCTAGGTATAAACACCAAAAATAAGGATGAAAGAAGGGAGATGAAGAGAAGAATATATGAACTAAGTAACCCTTAACTATTATATTTGAATCTGCCATTTGAGTAATGCAACACTCAAGATAAGAGATGCAAGAATCTTTCAATAAAATTCAACCAAGGTGTGCACTAACCAAGGAGGTATGTTTCTCGAGCAAGGAGATGAAATAGCTAACCAAAGACCCTTTCATTCATCTATTTCTTCCAATTGTATAGAAGTACAACCTTTATTTACAAAATAACCATGACCAACTAGATATATGAGCTAGTTAGGACTTAAACTATCTAGTTACTCATCATGAAAATATCTTAGTTTAATTCTAACCAACCATACATGGTTTTCCCTAGTGTTATGGTTGTGTGCCTTATGTCCAGCCAATCCCTAGGCTGATTTGGGTTTGAGTGAATACAAACCATCCTAAGTACAAGCAATTACATGATTAAAGTTAATACAAAGTTGATAAGTAAACATAGACTACAAATAGGTTTGTTAAATGTAAAAAAAGGAATTAAAACTCCAAAAATAACTATAATACTACACTTTGTAGGTTGCTAACTTCCTTTCCCTTTTGTCTTAATGGTCTATGGTTTTTGGTCCCTCCTAAGTGCTATCTGTAGGCTGAAGTGGTAGTAGGGAGAGCTACATGTTGTGGGATGGAGTTGAGCCACAAAAAGGTGCAGGCTTGTGGTGGAAAAGTGGTTGAAAAGTTGGTTGGAAAATGGTTGTAAAGTGGCTTCCATTTTTTGTTGCAAAATAGGGCGGTCGAGAGGTAAGCTTGCATGGCTCCATTTACACAAAAAAATGGAAGGGGAATGTGGGCTACATTATATTTTCATAGTTGAGTTACAAAATAAAGGGGTTAGGAAGGCGAGTTGGATGTCTTACATGACTTCCTTGGATGTGATAAAATTAGAAGGTAATTTAGTGGACTCCCTCCCAAATCATAAGAAGTTTGGGGTCTTCTAGTTTGGAGAGAATAGTGCTTAATCCTTGATTTTATCAAGGGGGTGCTCCTGCATCATTCACACTCTCTTAAAAACATTCCTTAATCGAATCAAAAGTCTCATCATGAATGTAGGGAAGTAAGCCTCCTACATTGAAGGAGTTGGAGTTCTTTCCCATGTCAATCGGTGACTCAAACTTATAAGCATTATCTCCTATTTTCTTTAATACTCTATATGATCCATCGCCCCTTGGCATTAACTTGCCCTTTGTTCTTGTGGAAAATTATTCTTTGCATAGGTGAAGCCAAAATAAATCTTTGGGCTCATACAAATGTTGTTTGTGATGCTTGTAAGCCCTTATTTTGTTTAGTTTGTTCACGTTCTCAATTTATTGTCTTACTTGCTTGTGAAGCCTATTTTTTTACTCCGTCCTAAGCTTCAAACTTATTATTTTACTTATAGGGAGAGGTAGGAGGGCTATGAGAGAAGTGGGATTCACCTTAAGCTTCTATTGGGATGTCAAACTTAGCTTCACTGAATTTACATATGATCAATCCCTTACATACGCCATTGGACCTTCACTAATCGAGATGCACTTCAAGAAATAGTTATGCTACATGGTATAACCAAATCTATTATTTTAGATAGGGATACCAAGTTCCTTAGCTATTTTTGGAATACCTTGTGGCGGTCAGTTGGTATGAAACTTCTCTTTAGTACCACTTACCATCCACATACCAATGTCCAAATCAAAGTAACCAACCGCACCCTCACTACTATCCTTCAAAGCTTAGTCCAAAAATCCTTACATAAGCTAACATGATCCTATGGGTGGTAGGGAATGGGGAATGGCGTATAAAATCCTGATGGAAATAACTCTTAAAATTTTTGTATATGTCACATCTTTCCACTATACGTTGTACATCCCCACCATTTTAAGCCAAATGAACTATTCTTGAAGTACATCCACCATCTTGTTAATCTCGAAGTGGGTTACAAGACCTCCACTGTGCAACTCTTGGATGAGGACCTCTCTAATTTGACTTCAAGGTACACGCAACTTGTTATTTTTTAAGAGAAACTTGTCTTGCAATGTGAATGAACCTTTAACCTTGTTGGGGTCTCTAAAGTAGCTCCTAAAGTATTCATCTTCTCCGTATAGTTCTTTAATGCAACTAAACCCTAGGATTCTTTCCTCTAGTAGATAAAGCATATAATATATCTTAGAGAGGGCATAAGCTACAACGTTAGTTTTTCCACTCTTATGTTTAGCTACAAACAAGAAGGAATGTAGGAATTATACCTACCAAGCATGTCTATTGTTGACTTATGCTGGCTGTTGATGTACTTAAGTGACTCATGATCGGTGTGTAATACAAATTTTTAGGGCCTTAGGTAGTGTCACCAGTGATCTAACGCTCTTACAAGTGCATACAATTCCTTATCATACATGCTATAATTCATGCATGATTTGTTTAGTTTTTTGGTAAAATAGGCCATAAGCTTTCCTTCATGGATGAGGACTGCTCCATTGCTTACTCCAATAGCATCACATTCCACTTCAAATGGTTTCTAGAAGTCGGGAAAGGCCAAGATAGGTGCTTCTTTTAGCTTGGTCTTGATTAATTTAAAAGCCCCTTGATCATTGTCCACTAGAGCTCTCCTTTCTTTACACATTTAGTGATGGGAGCTAAGAGCATACTAAATCCCTTGATAAATCATCGGTAAAAGGAAGTAATCCCATGGAAGGAATTCACTTGAGCTAAGCTGCTTGGGGCTGGCTAGGTCTTGATGACATCAATATTGGTCTCAACAAAGTCTATCCCATCCTTAAATACAACAAAGCATAGAAAGGTAACCGTAATTATAAAGAATTAAAAATTTTCCAGCTTGGAATACAATTTATTTTTTCTAAGGCTAAGGAATACAAGCTCAAGATGCTTTATATGTTATTTTTCATTTTCACTATACACAAGAATGCCATAAAAATAAACTACAAAAAATTTGGTAATGAAAAATAATCACCTCATTCTTAACTCTCAAGAAAGTAATAGGAGCATTTGATAACTTGAAGGGTATTACCATCCATTCATACAACCCATTTTTTGTTTTGAACATAGTTTTCCTCACTTTTGCCTCCTTCATTTGAATTTTTTAGTAAGTGCTATGAAGGTCAATTTTGGAAAAAAGATATGTGCTATATAAACAATCAAGCAATTCATCAAGTCTAGGAATTGAATACATATAGTTGATGGTTCGATCAACACACAACCTCATAGATCTATCCTTATTTGGTACTAGCAAAGCCGATATGACACAAAGACTAAGGGATTCTTGAATTAATCCCTTGATTAGTAGTTCTTTCACTTATTTATGATGCTCTATGGCTTCATGAGGATTACAATGATAGGAAGCCTTATTAGGCTATGTTACACCATCACAAGATCTATTTATTTTTCTATGCCTTGTTCTGGGGGGAGGGGTTAGTAGATAGGTTAGTTCCTTTGGAAATACATGTAATACCCCATAACTTTAAAAAATAATAATAATAGTAGTAGAAATAATAATAATAATAGTAATAATACAAGTTGGCAATGATAATAAGATATATAAGGGAACTTATATATGTATGTATTATTTGAACGATAAGACTAAGTTTCCGATAGCTGTAATAGTTAAATGATATTGATTTAAATTATAGTATTTTATTACGTATATACATAGCAAGTAATTAATAGGTTGCTAATAGAGTTTAATTAAATAATTTTGTTACACAATTTAATGGGTTATTAGTAAATGGGTTTTTCTTAATTAATTAGCCATTTCTAGAATTCTCTAAAGATAAGTTACACTTCTCCCATAAATTAAGTATAAGTTACAATTTTCCCATAAATTAAGTAGTGTTGTTACATAATTTAATGGCTTATTAGTATATGGGCCTTTTTAATTAATTAATGTTCTTACACAATTTAATTGGTCATTAGCAAATGGGCATTTTTAATTAATTAGTCAATTCTAGAATTCTCTAAATATAAATTACACTTCTCCCATAACCCTAGCAGCCTCCCATCACTATAAATATATGGTTAGCTTCTTGTAAGTCATATAGCAGCAACACACAAGGAAAAAAGAGCAACAAAAAAAGAGAGTGGTTTTATATAGAGTAACCCTCCACTCTTTTGATCTAATTGGTGAAGGTCTAGTAACTAGTGAGAATTTGTGATGATATTGCATTCTAGGTATCATTAATTTCAACCTTTATATATATATATATATATATATATATATATATATATATATCTGTGTGTGTGTGTGTGTACCATTAATTTCAACCTTATATGTAGATATATATTTGTAACATTATTTTCAACCTTTATATGTAGATCCATATATATATATATATATATATATATATATGCATGTATGTGCATTCATGTATATTTCAATTTCACACTTGTTGATATAATGGTCTTATTTTGTTATCTGACCTTATGCGAATATATATGATTTTATATAATCAGGCCCCATGGATGATATCCTATTTTTATCATGAATTTAATACAAATATGGGTTCTTGATGGATTTCATGTAAATATTAAAATTTTATAGTTGTGTTATTTATTTGAAGTGCTGGCTATAAAGAGTTGGTTTCATATAAGGGTTCCTTTATTATGCATATATCACAAGGCTCATTTCTTATATGACTAAATTAAATTTTATTATTATGTTAGCATATAACCGGACCTAAGAAACTTTGACTACTATTTATTTATTTATTTATTTGAAGTGCTAGTTGGATAATTATTTTATCCTGTTCTATTCCAACTGGTGAATTGAGAGTAGTGACTCCAAGTGGTATATTTCTATGTAATTTGGGAAAGTTAACTATTATGAAAAGTGGATAAAGTGAATTTTATAAGGTGGATTGTGTGAATTTAAATAATTAAAATACCATACCTTAAAGTGAAACATAGTGTGGGCTTTGGGTCCTTCAGGTTTGGCCTCCAGAAGTTGGGGATCGACAACAACCTTTCTCTTTTAATTCTAATGTGGATATTTATTTATTTGCCAACCATGTCTGGTTAAGGCTCCTCGTCTACTCTATAGGCTTCTCCGGACCCTATTAGGGGGTGTGCACACTTAAGGACAGGATGACCAAGGTGGTAGGTCTTCAGACTTTTGTTATCCCCTTTGCACTATGTTCACTAGGATGACTCAGGTGTGATTTTCTAATCCTCTTGTGGTTGGTGGTTGGTCTTTGGACTTTTATTATCCCCTTTGTACTTTGTCCTCTAGGATGGCCAGGTGACCCCCTAGTTGGTTTACCCACTTAAATAATTGGAGGTTGTGATCACCTAACTTAAAGATTAATAAATGCTTATTCATTTATTTACATTTGGTTTTCTTACCTGATTCATTGTATATATACACATCTATATTATATTCCTTTGTACTAACATGTTACTTAGTTGTTCCCCTAGCTAACTCCTTACGTGTTGTTAAACGGTCTGTGATGACCCATATTATACATGGTGAGTGGATGATCTAGTGTATGTTGGGTATGAATCTACTCAAGCTATTGATGGCATGCATGATGGGGAATATTGATAGTGGTGGTGACTTTCAAAGTTTTATTTATCATATAAATTTTAGTAGATTTTTCATAGTTTCAATTGTAGGAATATTTTTGGTTCGATTGGTTTGATTAATAAATATATTTTATGCATTTTCTTATTTTATGTAGCCTTAGCAGCTAGTGATGTAGAATAGTAGTGTCTACTTACACTAGTTGTGGCAGTAATACCCTCATTGTATTTAGCTTCCGCATATACTTTTCCTATTTTCTGGTCAATTTGTTTTGAAAATGGGGGTGTTACAAAATGGTATCAGAGCTTTTAAAGAATATTTTCAAAATATTTTTAAAATGATTTTAAAGAATGGTGTTCACTTCAAGATTTATAAGAATATTGAAAAAAGAAGAAAAATTGGAATGTCCCCATGTGAGGAAGAAGGGTTGGTGTGCATATGTGCATGACTTTGTCATAGGCATTATTAGCCATGTTTGATGTTAAGTGGTAATATTTTTGTTTATTATTATGTTGACCTCTAAGTTAGAGGTTCACTTGCATGCCATCAGTATTGTAGTATGATGACTCTTAGGATTTCACCTAACTTCTATTTTTTAGCACAATGTCTCGTAACGCGTAGATGTCACAATTAGAGAAGATTGTATTTAATATGGCACAAACCCAGTAGAAGATGTTGGCACAATAAGCCTAAGCTCAAGCTCAAGCCCATGTCCATGTTCATGAAGAGGATTGGTTGAGGCGGGTTACGCAGCATCATCCACCAACTTTTGAATGTCAAGAAGACCCGGTTATATTAGAGAGCTGGTTAAAAAACCTTAAATTTTTTTTGCTGTGGTTGGTTTCCCTCCATAAAGTATGGTCGACATTGTAGTGTTCCTTCTAAGGGAGGTGGCAGATGATTCGTGGTAGACTTGCTAATTGCATGAGGGCCTAGTAGCTTCTTAGGAGCAGTTTCAAGTTGTGGTGAGGGCTAAGTTCTACCCTTCGCATGTTAAGCATGCAAAGTATGATGAGTTTTTGTCACTACAGTAGGGGCAGATGACAATGGAGGAATATTACAAGACATTCATGGAATTGCCTCGCTTTGTTCCAGAAGTGGTAGCCACAAAGGAAATGATGGCTCATAGGTTTGAGTAGGGGCTTAACCTTCGTATCTAAGAGCTGTTTGGAGGATCTATTTTCACAGATGTGATGAATGTGTATCAAAGAGCTTGTGGTATTGCGAAGGTACAAATGGATAAGAAGAGGAAGCTGGAGAGCAAACAAAGATTTGGACGAGGAAAAAGAGGACATATTGGAGGCAAGAGTCAGGGAGGAAGTTCCCAGACTAGTAGAGGATATGTGGGTTCTGCTGGAGGACAGTCAGGACTCCGTCACGGTGGGGGACGGGTTCAAGAGAGGCATTACTATTGCAAGCATTGTGGTAAGAATCATCCTGGAAAGGATTCTGGGGGTAACTTAGTGGAATGCCACACTTGCACCAAGCTGGGACATAGATCTTTTGAGTGTCGATTCAGAGTTGGAGATAGTGTTTCTTAGAGGGAACAAGCTCAACAATTCAATGGAGGTCAGAGACAACAATATCAACAACCTTAGAAACAGCAAAATACTCATATTGTACATAGGACACCCGATAGTGCTGGGAGTCGTGATTATAAGGGTAGGATCGAGCAACAGTGCTCTAACTTCTAGCAGCAAAGGTCTGGTGGTCAGAATGGAGGTCGTCTGAATGTTATAAGTCAAGCAGAGGCTGAGCGTCAAGGAGATGTAATGATTGGTACATTTACTATCCTCTCCACTCCTATATATGCATTATTTGAATCTGGAGCTTTAAATTAATTCATTGCTACATCTTATGTGGATAAAATTGGCTTAGTTCACCCTGATATTATAGCCACTACCATTATGTTACCATCTGGGGATTCAATACATTGCACTAAGTTGTCTTGTAATGCACCTCTTATTATCTGTGGTGTCGAGCTTTCTATAGATCTTATTGAGATAGAATATCGGGAGTTTTATATCATCATTGGGATAGATTGGATGGGGTTGTATAAAGCATAATTAGATTGTGCACAACAGAAGGTTGTTTTAAGAGGTCCAAAGGGATTTAGAGTATCTTATTGGGCTTGCAAGCCAAAGCTCACGACACACCTTGTCTCAGCCATGATGTTACGGTCTTTAGTAAAGAAGAAGTACCCATTATATTTGTGTAGTGTTCATAATTTAAATGTTGAAGTGGAAAAGATGGAGGGTCTTTCAGTTGTGAGAGATTACCTAGATGTGTTTCCAAAAGAGATTCCTAGTTTATCGTCAGATAGGGAGGTGGAGTTCACAATTGATTTGGCATCTGGGACTGATTCAATGTCCAAAGCACCATATAGAATGGCCCCAATTGAGATGAAGGAGTTGAAAGCCCAGCTAGAAGAGTTGCTAGAGAAGGGGTATATTAGGCCTAGTATATCTCCATGGGGAGCACCTGTATTATTCGTGAAGAAGAAGGATGGCAACTTAAGGTTGTGCATTGACTACCGAGGGTTGAACCAAGTGACCATTAAGAACAAGTATCCTTTACCTCGGATTGATTTTTTATTGACCAACTCAAAGGTGCAGGAGTATTCTCAAAGATTGATCTGCGATCGGGGTACCATCAGTTGAAGGTTGCAAAGAAGGATATCCATAAGACAGCATTTCAGACCAGATATGGCCACTATGAATTCATGGTGATGCAGTTTGGTTATACTAATGCCCCAGCCATTTTTATGGACCTTATGAATAGAATTTTTTGGTCCTACCTTGATTAGTTTGTAGTGGTCTTTATTGATGATATATTGGTGTATTCAAAGGATCAGGACCAACATGCTCAACATTTGAGGATGGTACTTACACTTTTGAGGGAGCATAAGCTCTATGCTAAACTCTCCAAGTGTGAATTTTGGTTGGAGAGGGTATTTTTTCCAAGGCATGTGATATCCAAGGAAGGAATGTATGTGGACCCAGCTAAGACCCAAGCAATTTCTAAGTGGCCAAACCTTACTAATGTTATAGAAGTACGAAGCTTTCTAGGGATGGCAGGATATTACAAACGATTTGTGCAGAACTTTTCGAAGATTGCAAGGCCATTGACAAATTTGTTGAGGAAGACCACACGATTTCAATGGGATGACAAGTGTGAGGCAACTTTCCAAGAGCTAAAGAAAAAATTAACTATTGCTCTAGTTTTAACTCTCCCATCAGGAACCAAAGGATTCGAAGTCTACAGTGATGCCTCAAAGAAGAGATTTCGTTGTGTGCTGATGCAGAATAAAAGATGGTAGCTTATACATCACGTTAGTTAAAGCCCTATGAGGAGCACTATCCAACTCATGACTTAGAGTTGGTAGTAGTCGTGTTTGCATTGAAGATTTGGCGACATTACTTATATGGAGTGCGCTATAAGTTTTATACAGACCATAAGAGCCTCAAGTATATATTCACACAGAAGGAACTTAATATAAGGCAAAGGAGATGGTTGGAGTTGGTGAAATATTACGATATAGAGCTTATATACCACGAGGGTAAGGCTAATGTGGTGGCAGACACACTTAGTAGGAAATCATCGCATTCACTGAATGCCCTAGTGATAGCTGATAGGCTATACGAGGAGTTGTAGGAGATGGAGATTGAGGTGATCATGAGTAGGAGTTTAAAGGCAAGATTGAATTCTCTAACCATCACTCCCACCATTTTTGATGAGATTAGGGTCAGTCAATCAGGAGATGTGAAGTTAGAGAGAATTCAACATAAGATGCAAGAAGGTAGAGCTGAAGGTTTCTAGATTCATGAGGATGGAAGCAACAAATTCAGAGGGAGGTGGTGTGTCCCTTAGAGTTGTGGGGACCTGAAGAAAAGGATCATGGATGAGGGACACTATACTCCTTATTCAGTGCACCCAGGTGGTGATAAGATATATAAGGATCTAAAGAAAATGTTTTGGTGGCCAAGGATGAAAAGGGAGGTGGGTGAATTTGTGGCTAAATGCTTGACTTGTCAGAAGGTCAAAATTGAGCATAAGAGGCTGGGGGGTTGACACAACCATTGGAGATACCAGCTTGGAAATGGGATTCGATATTAATGGATTTCATTGTGGGTCTTCCTAAGACTAGGACCAGTATGGATATGATTTGGGTTATTATAGATAGGTTGAAAAAATCGGTAGTTTTTATTTCGATGAAGTCGAAGTGGTCTATGGATCAGTTAGCTAAGGCATATGTAAAATATGTGGTGAAGCTACACGGAGTTCCCCAAGATATTGTGTCAGATAGGGATTCCTGATTCTTATCCCATTTTTGGGGAAATTTGCAAGAGGCATTTGCTACTAGGATAAAAATGAGCATAACATTTCATCCTGCTACTAACAGTCAGACAGAGAGGACCATCCAGACATTAGAGGATACGTTGCGAGCATGTGTGTTGGAGTTTCAAGGGAATTGGGTGGATAGGCTAGATTTGATTGAATTCTCTTACAATAATATATATCATACTAGTATTGGAATGGCTCGATTTGAGGAACTTTATGAGAGGAAATGTAGAAGCCCATTGTGTTGGAATGATCATAGTGAGGTCGTGGTGTTAGGACCACAACTGATAGAGGATACGATGCAATAGGTGAAGGTGATCCAAGAAACGATGAAAGTTGCTCAAGATAGACAAAAGAGTTATGCAGAACAAAGATGAAGATTGGATGAGTTTAAGGTAGGTGAGAAGTCCTTTTACAGGTCTCACCTACCAAAGGCGTGATGAGATTTGGAAGAAAGGGGAAGTTAAGCCCAAGGTTTATCGGTCCATATGAGATATTGGAAAGGATCGGAGAGGTGACTTATCATCTTGCCTTACCTATGGAGTTAGCACATGTACATAATGTGTTCCATATTTCACAACTTCGTCGATATGTCCTTGATCCTTCCCATGTAATTCAACAAGAGAATTTAGATTTAGATGAGGCTTTGTCATAAGAGGAGCGACCAGTGAAAATTTTAGATACCAAGACTCGGGAGACCCTGTCAAGGTTAATTCCTAAGGTGAAAGTCCTTTGGTTGAACCACAAGGTAGAGGAGGCCACTTGGGAGACAGAAGAGGTAATGAAGTGTCAATACCCTGAGTTATTTGAGAAGGTATGCCTTATGGTAGTGAGGTTTTGATATCTCGTGTTTATCTTTATTATTATTTTTATTGACGGGATTGGATTGATATGCTTTGTGCTATACAAGTCCTATAGTCCTACAGTATGTGACATTAAGTTATAGGGTATTATCACCTCATTTGGGTAATGACTAGGGCTTGCAAACTTTGGGGACGGAGTTCATTCTTAAGGGGGAGATGATGTAATACCCCATAACTTTGAATAATAATAATAGTAGTAGTAGTAGTAGTAATAGTAATAATAATAATAATAATAATACAAGTTGGAAATGATAATAAGATATATAAGGGAACTTATATATATGTGTATTATTTGAACGATAAGACTAAGTTTCCGATAGTTTTGATAGTTAAATGATATTGATTTAAATTATAGTATTTTATTACGTATATACATAGGAAGTAATTCATAGGTTGCTAATAGAGTTTAATTAAGTAATATTGTTACACAATTTAATGGATTATTAGTATATGTTTTTTTCTTAATTAATTACCCATTTCTAGAATTCTCTAAAGATAAGTTACACTTCTCCCATAAATTAAGTATAAGTTACAATTTTCTCGTAAATTAAGTAGTGTTGTTACATAATTTAATGGGTTGTTGGTAAATGGGCCTTTTTAATTAATTAGTCAATTCTAGAATTCTCTAAATATAAGTTACACTTCTCCCATAACCCTAGCAGCCTCCCATCACTATAAATATATGGTTAGCTTCTTGTAAGCCATATAGCAGCAACATATAAGGAAAAAAAAAGAGCAAAAAAAAATAGAGTGGTTTTATAGAGAGTAACCCTCCACTCTCTTTATATAATTGGTGAAGGTCTAGCAACTAGTGAGAATTTGTGATGATATTGCATTCCAGGTATCATTAATTTCAACCTTTATATATATATATATATATATATATATATCTATGTGTGTGTGTGTACCATTACTTTCAACCTTATATGTAGATATATATTTGTAACATTATTTTCAACCTTTATATGTAGATCTATATATATATATATATATATGTATGTATGTATGTATGTATGTATGTGCGTTCATGTATATTTTAATTTTGCACTTATTGATATAATGGTCTTATTTGGTTATGTGACCTTCTGTGAATATATGTGATTTTATATATTTAGGCCCCATGGATGATATCCTATTTTTATCATTAATTTAATATAAATATGGGTTCTTGATGGATTTCATGTAAATATTAAAATTTTATAGTCGTGTTATTTATTTGAAATGCTGGCTATCAAGAGTTAGTTTCATATACGGGTTCCTTTATTATGCATATATCACAAGGCTTTTTTCTTATATGACTAAATTAAATTTTGTTATTATGTTAACATATAACTGGACCTAAGAAACTTTGACTATTATTTATTTATTTATTTAAAGTGCTAGTTGGATATTTATTTTATCCTGTTCTATTCCAACTGGTGAATTGAGAGTAGTGACTCCAAGTGGTATATTTCTATGTAATTTGGGAAAGTTAACTATTATGAAAATTGGATAAATAGAATTTTATAAGGTGGATTGTGTGACTTTACTTAATTAAATTACCATAACTTAAAGTGAAACATAGAGTGGGCTTTGGGTCCTTCAGGTTTGGCCTTTTGAAGTTGGGGATCGGCAACAGCCTTTCTCTTTTAATTCTATTGTGGATATTTATTTATTTGCCATCTGTGTCTGGTTAAGGCTCATCGACTACTCTATAGGCTTCTCCAAACCCTATTAAGGGGTGTGCACACTTAAGGACATGAAGACCGAGGTGGTAGGTCTTCGAACTTTTGTTATCCGCTTTGCACTATGTTCACTGGGATGGCCAAGGTGTGATTTTCTAATCCTCCTATGGTGGGTGGTAGGTCTTCAGACTTTTATTATCCCCTTTTTACTTTTTTTTTCTGGGATGGTCAGGTGACCCCTTAGTTGGTTTACCCACTTAAATAATTGGAGGATGTGATCACCTAAATTAAAGATTAATAAATGCATATTTATTTATTTACATTTGGTTTTCTTACCTGATTCATTGTATATGTACACATTTATATTATATTCCATTGTACTACCATGTAAAAGGGTATTTTGGTGAACACGGTAAAAAAAATTAAATTTTAGTGATTGTGAAATGGGAAATAGAATTTAAATGTGTTAAGTATGATATTTAGAATATTTGTAGAGTTATGAACCTATTCCTTAAGAATGACGTTGATAATTATATGATCGTGTTTTGCATGTTTTCAATTATACGTGATGCATATCTATATGGGTCCTATATGATGATATTGATACAACTAACTCTAAATAAGATACTAATCATTTAAAGTGAAAGATCATGTGAGTTGGCTTGAGGTGTTTATATGGGCCCATTCCATACAACTATAATAGCGGTTTAGATGTTTTTTCCTAAAATATGCTTGAGTCCATTCCATAAGATTTAAGAATAGTGGGGCCCTAAACTTAATGTTAATGAGAATATAGTTCTAAAATAAGTAACTAATAAATAGATATTAATCATTTAGAGTGAAAGACTATGTGAGTTAAGATTGAGGTGTTGTGTTTGGTCCACCAAACGATAATAGTGGATTAGTTGTGTTTTACCTTGAGAGGTACTAGGTGCGTCCTTAGTTCAACAATGTATGGTAGGGAAATCATAATAGTAAAACACAACACAGTCATGCATGTATATATAGTCAATCTAAGTAACAAATTGATGAGAGGATGTTAATCCTATAGGGAAAGATGAACAAAATATCATTTACCAAAGTCAAGTGTTTTGTAATCCTACTTATGTGAATAAAAATTGGTAAGGTGATGATGAAAATATAAAGAAGTAAATGAATTATCAAGAATTTAATGATATTAATGCAGGATAGATAGGAAGGAAATAAGAAGATAGAGTCATGAGAGGAGAATTGTTAACACCAAGTACATGTACCCTATGAAAGTTCATAGCATGTCAGGCTAAATGGATATTAATCCTTTTAGACCTATTGGGTTCAATTCAGTGGTGAAACATACTCTTAGGCCACTTTCATCACTATGCATGGGCTTTGGTAATGTCACGTAGTAAGGTTTGGAGGATTAATGACAAGGTTTCATCACCTCTTGGTGCCAATTCTATCACGATTTGTCATTGTAGGTTTTATACACTATCACAGTTAATACACAATTTGGATGAGGGCCTAATGTTGCCATAATTAAACACTTCAAAAAATGTACCTCAATGAAAGGAAATATCATTTCATCCAATATGACTAAAATGTGAACAATTATAGCAACAGTGGTTTCCAACCTTTCCTTTCACTTAGGGGTTTTGCTAATGCTAAAACCCTTCTAACCAAAAAGAAAAGAAGAAGAGAAAAAAGGGAAGGGATTAGAAAGATCACAATAATTCAGCCCCTATCTAACTTAATCACTCCTTTTTACTCTCTCAAGTGAGTAATGCTAGGACTCTTTATCTTTGTTCCTTTCTCTACTATTCTTCCATTGATGTTGTTATCTCTCTCTTTTGATAATGATAATTTGTATATGATCCATCTAGCCTTTTTATTGATATCTTTTTAGGGTGTTTATAATGTGAAAATGTGTAGATAGGATAAATGTCGTCTGGTGCTTCAATGGTCAGCTGTACCCAAGTGTTAGGTGGTTGTGCCCTATGTCAAATGATAGTACTTTATAGTGGTCCCTTGGTGAATGCTACCAAGTTTAGGAAAATTATGTGTTTTTATTTTGTTGGCTTAAAAAGATATGATGGCAACCTGAGTGGTGGTTTCTACAATCTTAGGAGGGTGCAAATAAGCTTTGATATGCTGGGTCGCAGTTGTTCCTACCTATAGCTTGAAAGTAACTGAGTAAAATCATTAATCCTATAATATGTCATAAGAGTGAAACGTGTTGTTAGTTCATAGGATATAAGTGATCTTTTTAGGTTAAACTCATACAAGTCATGTGAGATCTCAAATGGTGGAAAAATTGTTAGGAAAACGAACCTTATGACTCCCTTATGTTATAAAAATCATAGATATAATGATGCTCGTAAGGTCCTTTAATTAGATTAAATCCACTCATATTACTTCCCCTAAACTTAAGTTGTTTCTCATATTGAGAAACATTATGACAGTATAAATGGAGACCTCTATGTAAAATAAGGAAGTAATATTTAGCCTTTAATCATATTGTTCTTCTAGTTTCAGCTAAAAAATTACTTACATAAGTATAAGATATAATTAAAAGAGTTAGCAGTGAGTTGTGTGTGGAAGGATAATTTTTTTAATGGATTTCTCTTTAGAGCTTTCTATAAGACCTATAAGGGTCATCAAGGCACTTATGATCTCAAAATCCTTTTCTATTAGTTATCCTACTTATAGCCCCTATGCGATCTTTTTTCAACAATGAGGTAGGGTTTACTTAGGTTGTTATAGTCTTTTTACATGAGTGTACATCTAGGTCTTAGATTGGTACCCCCAGCTACTCCACCTTGACACCTATTCCAAAAATATTCAAGCAAGCTTGTTGCCCTACTAAATGTTTTGATGCAAGTGCACACATGATTCTCATGCAAGTGCCCTTTGTTACTAGGTGTTTCGGGCGTTGAAGCTCCCCTCTATGATTAATATGCCGAGATAGGCTCTTAACTATTAGGGTTAATTACCTACACTTAATCAATTACCTCCATCATAGGGTGTTTATGGAAGGCCTCCTAATTATTTTTCTTCAAAACATCTTAGTTAACTGATCTTTCTCCTAAATTAAGGCCTAATAGGAGCTATTATGATGATAATCATCATTTCCTTGTGCTTGAAGTATTTCCATGTCGAAGGTTTTATCAAACCCTGCTTATATAAGGTAAAAAACATAGATATGGCCAAGTGGTCATTATGCCTCATAAGGATTCCTCAAATTAGCCCAATTATTTCACAAATAGGGTATTGTGGTCTCAAGTCAATAGTATTCTCACTACAAAATTATGCACAGGTATTATTACAAGGATAGTTTCTTAGTTTAGATGAAATATGAACGGGCAAGTAGTAGGGTTACCTTGATTGTTGAGATTGTGCATAATAGTCATCCTAAAGAAAAAAAATTGAAAGATCTATATAATAAAAAAACATTAGATGAAAATTCTATTGCATTAATTAGTACTAGATAACAAAGATAACGGTGCAACATATTAATACATTAATTAGGATAAGCCCTCTTGAGGATAAAAGTGGATAGTTTCCTCACTGTTAGGGTGAGAGGGAAGGGAAACTAAAATATAGGACGATCATGCAGCTATAGTTTGACATAAATAAATAAAAAAAGGAAAATAACTACAAAATAACCGACAACTTTTTGATCTTGACATTGGTTAGACAGACTTTTATGGTGACTACTTAAATATTAGGGTTATGGGTTGTGTAATAGTGATTGTCATGTGTTTAGATTCTTTATTCTTAGAATTATTCACGTCCACTTCCTACGTTCGGATATTAACCTGGGTACCTATCGCTCCTTTATCTTCTAAAGTGGGGATAAATGTCACCCTACTATGTTGTTGTGCGCATATAAGCTTACTCGATAGCCTTTCCTCCACCTGCTCTTATGAGCATCTATATCTTGCCTCTACCAAAAGAAGAATTGATACTATCACCCTTAGTTAAACTTTCCTAGTTTCTAAATCGATCAAGCTAATAAAGTCTAGTGTAGTCAACAACTATGTGATAATTGTGATTGTCTCCTCCTACCCTCTTAACAAGATGTCCATGTCATCCTTTAGTGCCTACATCATTGCCTCCAACCCTACATGATGTTGTTCTAGATGTGGTGGTGGTGATTTGTCCTTAGGGGTGGGTAATGGAGCATTAAAGAAGTAGTTTATAAATATTTAGTTGATGGTGTGGGGGCTTGTGACTTTTTCTTCACTGGGTTCCAGGAGTACTTCTACCCTGGCATAGAGGCCAACAACTAAGGTAGAGTAGAAGATTGGACCTTGTAGTTTTATGGCCACCAGCTCTAGTTGGTCTTATATAATTCTCCAAACATCAATATTGTGTGTCATGAGGGTGTAGTAAAGTAAGACCATATGGTACAAATAAGTTGAGCGATCATGAGTGGTGGGAAACAAACGACTCTAAATAAAATGGTACCAAACCTTAGCTTGAGGTAGTAGCTACTAATGATTGAAGTAGTGAGCACCGTTCGTGGTGACTCTCCTTTGTGTGCTAGGCTTGGTTAGTGTTGTGAGAATGTCTGTTGTAACTTCTTTGGTAGGGTTTCTGATTAGCTTAGTGTATTCGTCGGTGTCAAAAAAGGGTTGATGGTAGTAGATAGGTAAGAGACTAACTTTCTATGGTTGTAAACTATCTTCTTCTTTCATTTCATGTCAAGATTACTATACGGATCTAACATTCTAAGAGGGGAAAATTCAAGATTTTTTGATAGAAAGTGGCCCAGTGATGGCATTCAATAGGGTTGATGAAGTAATGGGGTAGGTCAGGTACAAATAAGAGAATGAGTTGTTCGTAATGGCATTGAGGGGTTAGAGGTGGATGGTGAGGATGAAATGAGCACGATTATACACAGTGGTGTATTTTCTTATGAGGTGATGGTGATGGTGGTGTCAACTTACATTTTTGTGGTGGGTGAGGTGGCTAGATAGTCGTTGAGAAGGTGTTCCTTTTGTAGTGAAAGACTTTACAAAACCTTATTCAACATTTAGAGTTGGGAAGGCAGGGGTGGAGTGTTAAAAATGGGTAGATGAGAGGTGAATTAATAAGACAAACGAGGGGATGAGAGGAATTTATAAAAAGTAAAGGTGAATAAGTGAGACATACTTGGGAGAGAGTGTGAGGGACCTTACATCCTATAGGATTGGGAGCATCAATATCCTATGTCTTTATGACATGTGGAACATGCCTCTTTGCCCCTCCTTTCACCTACTCATTAATATGTTAATCAAAGCATTGAGAAGGTACATATATTACATTTGCTTACTTTTGAGAAAATACCAAAAGAATTTATTGTAAGGCATACAGAATACGAGTCAAAACAAGAGCTAAAAATTCTAGGCAACCTTCTATGAGCACTTGGTTTATTATCCTTAGCCTAATAACCTATTGTGACCCTTTGAGGTTTGTAGGGAAAGTGTTCGAATTTCCCTATTAATATTCTTAGCTCGATATAGTTTTACTTGGTGGCCATTAACCTTAAATGTTCCTTTGGTCTTTTGGTCTTTGAGATCTATACCTCTATAGGGATACACTTGACAATTTCATAGGGGTCATACCATCTTGATTTTAACTTTGTAGGGAACAAATTTAACCTTGATTTATAGAGCAACACCAAATGCCTAGGATATAGCTCTTTTGGCTTTAAGTGCTAGTTAAGAAATTTCCTAGTCCTTTCCTTACACAAACAAACACTATTCTATGAAGTATCCTTTAGTTGTTCAAGTTCATTATGCCGTAAATTTTGTGCTTCACCTGTGGAGGTTAGATCAAAATTGACAATTTTAAGAGCCTAATATGATTTGTGCTCTAACTCAATAGGTAGGTGATATGCTTTTCCAAATATAATGTAGTAGGGTGACATTCCTAAGGGAGTTTTGAATGTGTCCTATATGCCCATAATGAGTCCTTTAGTCTATCTGACCTGTCATTTCTAGTAGGGTTGATTACTTTCTCTAAAATTCTTTTAATTTTCCTATTAGAAAGCTTAGCTTGACCATTAGATTACGGATGATAGGCTATGGCTACCCTATGCTGAATTCCATATTTTTGCATAAGTTGTTGAAATAGCTTATTACAAAAATGTGTGCCAACATCATTGATGATTACCTTGGGAGTCTCGAGTCATGTGATAAAGTTTTGCTATAAGAAGCAAGTCACCACCCTAGCATCATTAGTTGATAGTGTCGTGGTCTCCACCCATTTGGATACATAATCCACCATTACCAAAATGTATTCATTGCTATATGAGGATGGAAACGAGCCCATGAAGTCAATGCCCCATACATCAAACAATTCCACTTCTAAAATTTCCATTTGAGGTATCTTATTTTTATCCTAAATGTTCCCAGTCCTTTAACATTACTCATAATTTTAAACATCTTCCCTAGCATCTCTGAACATGGTGGGCCAATATAATCCAGTTTGTAGGACCTTCACTACAGTACTTATTCCTCTAATATGACCTCCATAAGCTACATCGTGATAGGAAGCCAAGATTTTCTTAGCCTCCTCTTCACATACAATCCTTCTCATTAGTCCATCAGCACATTAGGGAAATATGAAGGGTTCATTATAATAGTAGTACTTGAGGTCATGGAAGAATTACTTCAACTATTGGTGAGATTTGTCAAGGGGTGCTATTTTACATGTCAGGTAGTTAGTAATATCTATATACTAGGGCAATTGACCTTACCTGATTGTTAGAAGTTATTCGTGAGGGAATTTCTAGTTAATCCAGACTTATTTATGATCCTCTTTGTAGCCTTCCAATCTAGAGAGATGGTGTGCAATTTGATTATCCTTCCCTTGACGATCTTTGATCTTGATATCAAATTACTATAAGAGTAAGATCCACCTTAGCAATCTAGGTTTGGCATCTTTTTTAGTAAGTAAAAAAAATAGCAATATGGTCAGTTAATACAACCACTTTACTTCCTAGGAGATAAGATTGGAACTTATCAAATGCAAACACTGTTGCCAGTAATTCCTTTTCTATAAGAGTGTAATTCAATTGTGCCTCATTGAGTGTTTTACAGCATAGTAGATTTTGTGGAAGAACTTGTTCTTTTGTATCCCTAGGACTGCTCCTATAATGTAATCACTCACATCACACATTAGTTCAAAGGGTAGAGTCTAGTCAGGTCCTACAATAATTGGGGCATTAGTGAGTGTTAAATTTATTCTCTCAAAGACTACCTTACAACATTCATCAAACTTAAATTTTCTTTCTTGTTCCAACAACTGACAAAGGGGTTTAGCAATTTTGGAGAAGTCCTTGATAAATCTTTGGTAGAATCCAATATGTCCTAGAAAACTTCTTACACCCCTGACAGTGATGGGAGGAGGTAATTTTTTAATGATCTCCACCTTTATCTTTTCAACCTCCAGTCCTTTAGGTGAGACCCTATGACTGCACACAACACCTTATTGAACCATGAAGTGACATTTTTCCCTAGCACATGCATCATAGAGTGCCTCCCATGGTTTGGACATATCCTTAACAATTCTTTAAATATCTCCCATGCATCATGGAGTGTCTCATCTTCTTCTTGCAAAAATTATATAATGCTATATCTAAGCTTGTCATTTTTTTAGGGAGGAAAATATCACAGGAGAAAATTTTAAACTAAGTCATCCTAGGAGGTGATTGAACTAGCTAGTAGGGAAGTCAGCCACTCCCTAGCACAGTCTCTTAAGGAATAACAAAATAACTTAAGTCGCAAGGATGTTTCTGGAACTCCTTAAATTTTAAGGGTGTCACTAAGTTTCATAAATGCTATAAGATGAAGGTGTTGATATTTAGTTGGTTGGCTACTAAATTACCATATGGTTTGTAGCATATGTAACATGATAGGTTTAAGCTCAAAATGAGGGGCTTAGAGTTCTAGATGGGCAACTGTAGGTGGTCTTGGAATGTCACAGCATAATCTTAGATCATTAGATTATGATCATCTCCTATGGGTGGAGCTTGCATTCCCACAGGGTTTATGCTGATGTGAGGGGGTAAGATCATAGGTAATCCTTTCGTCTAGTTTGGATGTGGTACAAGTAGTCCATTGTTTCTATTTATGGTAGTAGTGGACCTAACTAACTCATGATTCTAGAAAATTATGACGTTGATCCTTCTCCTTCATGTTGTAGATGGTATAAGGCCACCAGAGTATGTAGGGTGTGCTCTACCTCTGGATCAATTGGTACTAGGGAACCCTAATTAGTTCTATTCATACAAGGGTTAGTCCTTTAAAAACAAATGAATCTAAAATTTACAAACTACCTATTGTTAGCTATGTACAAGAAAAATTCAAAAACTTGTTATGGGCTTAGTTCAACAATGTTTGCTAGGGTAATCGTAATAGTAGAGCACAACACAACTGTGCAAGTGTATACGGTTAATCCAAGTTATAAAGTGATAAGAGGAAATTAATCTCAAAGGGAAAGATGAAGGAAATAAGCTTTACCAAAGTCAAGTGTTTTGTGAACCTACTTATGTAACTAAAAATTAGTAAGGCGATGATAAAAATATAACGAAGTAAATGAATGCTCAAGAAGTTACTCATATCAATGTAGGATAGATGGGAAGAAAATCAAAAGATAGAGTCATGATAGGAGAATTATTTCCCAAGTGTATGTGCCCTATGACAATTCATAGCATGTTAGTATCAATGGATATTAATCCCTTTAGACTCATTAGGTTCCACTCAGTGGTGACACATACTCTTAGGCCATCTCCATTTCTATGCATGGGCTTAGATAATGTCACGTAATAAGGTTCGGAGGATTAATAACAAGGTTTCTTCACCTTTTGGTGCCAACTCTATCACTATTTATCATCATAGGTTATGTATACTATCATAGTTCATATAAAATTTAGATGAGTGTCTAATGTGGCTAACATTTGACACTTTGACAAATGAAGCTCAAAAAAATGAAATATCATTTCACATTATATGACTAAAATATCAACAATTACCGTAGTAAAGGTTTCCAACATTTCCTTTCCCTAATGGGTTTAGCCATTGCTAAACTATTTTTGGCTAAATAGAAAATAAAGATGAGAAAGAAGGGAAAGGACTTGGTCCATCACAGTAATTCTACCCTTATCTAACCTAATTACTCCTTCTTTTTCCTCTCTCAGTTGAGCTCTTCTAGGACTATTCTTCTTTTTCCCTTTCTCTATTACTCTTCTATTGATATTGTTATCTCTCTCTAATGATGATGATAATTTATCGATGATCTATCATGGGTTTTGCTTGATATATTCTAGGGGGATTTATATGTGCAAATGTGTACATAGGACAAATGTCCTCTGGTGCTGCATTGGTTAGTTATACCTAGGTACCAGGCGGTTATACCTTATGTCAGGTGATAGTACTCTATAGTGGTCCCCTAGTGAATGCTTCCAACTTTAGGAAATTGTGCCTTCTTTTTTTGTTGGTGTGCAGACCTATAATGGCAACTTGGGTGGTGGCTTCTGCAGTCTTAGCAGGGTGTAGATATGCTTTGATGTGCTAGGTTGCTTTCATTCCTACACATGGCTTGAAAATAACTAAGTAAATTCATGAATCATATGAGGTGTCATAAGAGTGAAAAAGTGTTGTTAGTTCATAGGATATAAGAGCTCTTTCTAGGTTAAACTCATGCAAGTCATGCAAGATCTTAAATGGTGGAAAAATTGTTAAGAAACACACCCTATGACTCCATCATGTAGTAAAAATCAAAGATATAATGATACTTGGAGGGCCTTTTAATCATCTCAAACCCACTCATATCAATACTTTAAACCATTCCATTGGTTTAATAATTGTGTTCAGGAGCTTATTACTCTGGTATATATATTTTTTCCATTCCACTAGAGAATAGTAGTAACTTTTGTTTATTTTTCCTTGAAAGGGGCTTCAATCTATTCCGCCAAATTAAGAATAATGGGGTTTCTAACCTAAACTTAAATATATGAAAGGATCTTATTTATATCCTATAATAAATTATTTAATCAATATTTACCTTATATTATTTTATCTTCACTTACATGCATGCTTATTCTCTTCAAAATTTTACTTTAACTGTACAGTTACCTTACTCAATATGTATTGCATTGATTATTTTTTTCATGGATGCTCATCATTCCCATAAGAAGACAACCTGAATGTTTATGTGTAGGTTGATGATGACACTCTAGATGACCTTGTTTCTCATGATGCCCTATGTGTTCAGGAGTGACTATTATATATCGAGTTGGGTGTAAATGTTTGTTATCTAGATATTAGCTATTATCTAGATATCTTTTTGTACTCTTAACTCCATTATATCTCTTTTAATGTACTTGATATTGTACATTATGAAGTTTCCTCATTTTTTTATTTATCCTATTTTATGTTCTAATTATTTTGCCTTATTATTGATTTAAGGATGGTATGGTAAGCTAGGGTTATGTTAATTATGGTAGTAATACCCAATTCTTTTGGTATGACACTTCCACTATGCATAAAAATTTTCAATAGTCAAATTTAGGGTCTTACAAGTTGATATCAAACCTTTTTTTATTACCATATTTTTTTTCTAAATTTTGATTTCCAATTATTTCTTTTATCTAATTTTATTAATCTATTTCACGGGTTTAAAAAATTTTGAATTTTTTAAAAATCTAAGTTAACTTATGAGAAATTGAGAATAGATAACCTAGATAGCCTTTATATGTGCTTATGTGTAATGTGTAATAATAAGCTAGAAATATTTCTCCTAATTTGTTTTCTATCTTATAGCTAGCTTGTCGTGGCACTTAACCGCCACATTAGTCATTTGAAGGAGACTTTTAAGGCCTTTATAGAGTTTGTGAGGCTTCTACCACTATTGTGTTCTTAGTCTCCGCAACCACCGCCACCATCTTTGCATTGCCCATATGAGGGTATCATAGAAGACTTGCTATGGAAGGTTATAGGAAATCACCTTCCAATCTATATAAGTGATGAGGATTAGGTTATCTTGGAGGTATGAAATTAGGATATGGATAAGACATATGAGAAAATTGATTTTCCACCCACTTGAAAGGACAGTATAACAACTTTCTTCCTTTGAGGTGCCACGAAAACCTACTGGAAAGGTAGTCATGCATAAAGACGACCGCCTCTATCCTGAGATTGACTTCAAAACAACAATCCACACTATGTTTTATCCAAAGAGTCTTAAGAAGGATAAGCTAAAAATGTTCATGTAGTTGACCTAGGAGAGAATGATGGTGAGACAATACCATATATAGTTCAAGGAGCTATTTTTTTTTACGTTGGGTACAATAGCTACGAAGTTGAATGTGGTATACTATTTTAAGTAAGGACTTCATGTTAGCATCCCAAGGATGATGGGTACTATGGCTTTCTAAGACTCGGAAAGATTGTATGAGCAGGCATGTGTCACTGAGACCATGGTTTAGAAGCATGCTTCCATTCTAGACAATAGGAAACTTGAGATACAAGGTTCTGGAGGCAAGATCTAGTTTTTGGGAGGTAGACCTCCAAAGTTCTAGTAGAGGGGTTAGTTCTAGTTATAGGTTGATCAGGTTTGACACTAGGGAGGGAAGAGTTGATAGATCAGATCTATAGGACAACCGAGATACTTCATGTATCATTTCTATAGATGGGATCATATAAAGCATGACTTTTGGGGTGCTCCTATTCAATATAGAGGGTGTGGTAAGTTGGGCCATTGATCTTTTGAGTGTCAGCATTGGGAGTTTCAATACCAATAGTAGGGGCCTTTCATACCTCAATAATAGGCTCATTAGTAGTAGTCTTATTAGCCTTCGTAGTAGTAGAAGGCACCTGTGTAGATAGCATGCAGCCTAGGTAGGCTAAGGGATTATTACAGGGGCCTTACCCATTTTCTCAAGGAAGAGGGCAGCCCTAGGGTTCTAGAGGATATTGAGGGAGATAGCCAGGCAAGTTCTTGAATGTCATCAACTAGGTAGAGGCTCATTGGTAGCTAGATATGGCTACTAGCACATTTTCCATCTTTTTGTTACCAGCATGTGTGTTTTGATTTTAGAACATCTTTGTCATTCGTATACACTACTTTTCTTGAGTAGAATATCTAAGGTACATAAAAGAGATACCATGAATCTAAGAGTCCAAAAAGGTGTCTGGATAAACTACCATCCAGATAACAAGACTCTACACTCCAAAGCCCTAGTCTAACAAAATCATTATGCCCCATACAAAGCATCATAGGGTGTAAAATAGTCTAGCTAGTCCTCATTAACTCACACATAGACATCAAAGTCATATACTCTTGGGATGAGAAAAATCCATGAAAAGTATGGTTAGTACACTACATACAAATAAAGGTTATAATACAGTTGAGTAAGGGATATAGAAAAATACATGCATTAATAACATAAAGTAATCCCACATACAAAAGTAATACAAGATAATTATTGATCCAAGTTTTGTTATTAGATATAAGCAATTTCCATTCTTTTATTTTCATTGAGTTTAGTAACCCAACTATTCTTAAATTAATTGAATGGTTTAAAGAACCTCTTAGGACAACACATGAGAGCCACTATTATTTTCCAATGGAATGGACCTAACACCATTCAAGGCAAAACTTACTTAAGTTAATATTATCGTTTCGTGGAATGAACCAATAAAACAGCTTGGTTCGACTCATGTGATCTTTTACTTTAAATAATTAATGTATTGTTAGTGGTTTATTTGATAGATAAAAAAATTAAAGAATTTCAAGCACAATAACATGAAATAAAAGGTTGATCCCATGGGTTAATATCCTTACATTGCCCTAGAAACCTTAATTTTCCATTTTAGGAATAAATTCTTTTCCATTACTCTTTTATCCACCAAATTTAGTATCTCCTTCTCAAATATTATTATTATTATTATTATTATTATTAAGATACCATAATTTTAAGGCCTAATTCTATTGTTTTACACATGAGATAATAGGCCTATCTAAAAAGTTACTATTTATAAGATTTGCAAACCCATATTTCACAAGTATGTCATAATTTTTTTAATAAGGCCCACACAACCACTAAATTCAATATAAATTTCTAAAATACCAATATTAACAATATATTATAAATTATTGGTCTAAATCTAACACTTCACACATGCAATAATTGTCTCCCTTAGTTTTGGGTTGATATTCCTAAATTAAGCCATTTTCTTATTTTATTAATCTCAGGCCATTTAGGAATAATATAAACATTTCATATAGTCCCCATAGAATATTTTAAATCATATAACACATTAAAGTACAAAAATTATGGCTATTAACCCATATTGACTAAAATTCCATTTAAAGTAACTAAAAATCCTTATTTCAAAGAAATCTTATATGTACCGGTATCGTTATTTCCATAATCTCCATTTATCACCATATGTCATGTATACCATTTTTTCTAAATTATCCTACTCTATTAATCCCATATTACAATCACACATAACACCAATCCACTTAAGGTTTTTCCATATAAAATATTATTGTTATGATATTACATGATTCTCAACTTACTCATTTTCATCCCATATTAGCGTATTCTCAAATGCATTATCATTAATATTTTATTAACATAATAATAATAACATGATAATAAACATAATAAAACATTACACTTAGCATAAAAACCCTAGACTACAACTAGTATCATTATAAAGTAAGTATGCATTCTCTATACATATATCTTATCTAACCTCCTCTAAAAACTTTAAAAGATCACCTAAGAAACAATAATAAAAAATATTTATTATCAAATGACATAATTAGATAAATGCTAAGGAAATGAAAGAGTGAAGGATTGAAGGAAAAACTGAAACAACTTTTGAAGATGTCTAAGCCAAACTTTTATGGAATCAAGAAGCAAGCTGGTTGAAGTGGTGAAATTGGGGAGGAGGAAATGGAAGATAATTTTGTTTCTAGGGGATATGGAATGGAAACAAATTCTAAAGGGTTTAGAGTTGCAATGGTGGAGTAGGCTGAATGTTGGGGGTGAGTTTTGGTGGATGTGGTTGAAGGTGGTAGGTGTGGTTCGGTTGTTTTGGCCAAATAGGATGTATAGGCCTTAGTGGTTGGTGCCTAATGGATGGGGGATTTATGATTCTTTTGGCCATTGCTAGAGATGTACAAACGTAGGGAAGGCCAAATCAATGGAGATAGGTTTGAAGGAGTAGGCCAAAGGGGTGCCTAAAATCCCATAAGGGTAACAAAATATTAGACATGTATTAAATATCACGATAGCATAAAACAACATGGATAATACTTAACATTTTCCTTAACAACCAAATTATTACCTTAAATAATATTTCCATACATAGCCACAATCTATCATGCTTCATTTTCATCAATCAACACAAGAACCACATATTTCATATTAAACAACACAAACCAAGCATAATAATATATTAAAAATCCTAATGTGCTAGCATACGTTAATCCATGTGTTTAAGTGGGATTTAATGGTTAGTTTAATTCCCACAAAAATAAACCTTACTGGTATCCCAGTTAAAGGTCCAAACTTAGATTATCAAAACCAATACCTAACAATAATACCAAGACTTATTACATTAGAACTAATAAAATCAAAGTACAAAACTTTATAACACTTATTTAATCAAATGACTAAATTAAAATATAATTATAACTTAAAATTATTAAACAAATAGATCAAGAAATACAAAAACTCATGCTGCTAATGTAGTATGAGCTGCATGCAAATATATGGGGAGGAGGGGCTCGAAGGAGCATAATAGGAAGAAAAATAGACAATTTCGGGCTAGGGTTTTTAGGCTAGGAAAAGAGGCATGTGGGGGTGGAGTTAAGGAAAGGGAAGGATGAAGAGATGGAGAGGGGGTGTAAGTGGTGGTTAGGGATGTATTGGAGGTGGCTAAAGGTGGCAGTGGTGGCAGCAGAGAGGCAGTGAAAAGGGACTTTTGAGAAGGGGTCGAGATGGACGCTGGCGAGGAAGGAAAATGGGGAGGGAAAATGGAGGCTTTCTGGTGACATTTTTGACCAAAGGAGGATTAGGGATGGTGGAGGGGGTTGTAAGGAGTAATTAGGTGGCTTAGGTGGTGGTAGAAGCGGCGGTACGGCGGTGGAATACGAAGGTGCAGGGTGGTTGCCGAGAAGGGATGGAAGGGAGAGAAAAAGAAGAGAGGAGGGAGAATGGGGTCGTGGTGTGGCTCGATGGGGACTATGATGGTTCGGGGGTGAGGTAGAGGGTGGTAGGAGGTGGTGCAGGTGGTGGTTGAGGCGGAAAAAGTGGTGGAGTGGCAGTGGAAATGCAAAAATAGAGAGTGAGAGGGGAGGAGAAGAAAGGGAGAAAAGAAGGGGCTCGGGAAAGGTATAAGGCTAAAAAAAATGCCCGAATGGATCAAGAAGTGAAGAAGAAAAAGAATAAGGAGAGAGAGGAGGTGATAGGGAGCTCGAGGATGGCATTAGGGTGGTAGAGGGATGGCCATGGCAGGGAGAGGGAGAAAGGAATAGCAATGGCAGGGAGTGGGGAAGGAGGATGGCGGGGCTGGTATGGGGCAGATAATGGTAAGAGAGAGAGAGAGAGTTAAGGAGGTCAATGGGGGAGAGGGAGTTTTAGGGAGTGGGGAAGAAGAAGAAGAAAGAAAGAAGAAGAAGAATAATCGGGGGGTGCTGGGCGTGCGAACAGACCGGCCGAAGGAAAGAAGGAGCCGGCCCGGTCGAGGAAGAAAGAAAAGAAAGGAGGAGGGGGCGGCCGGCTCGCGTGAAGGAGAGGAGAAAAGGAGTCGGGCCGGGAAAGGAAAAAGGAAAGGAGGGAGGAGGGGGAGAGAAGTGGGCTAGCAGCCCAAGGCGCAGGAGGGGGTAAGGGTAGGCCGAAGCGAGCCAGCGACCCAAAAAAGAAAAGGGGAGAGAAAAAAAAAAGAAAAGAAGGAAAATAGGAAAAAGGAAAAATAAAGGGAAAATGGAATAATAATATAATTGATAAAATAATAAAATAGAATAATTTTGGGTAATAAATTGATTTAATATTTTAATTTAAGATAATTAATATATAAGGTTAAAAAGGATAGTTTTTGTAAAATAAGGGTATAATAAAATAAGAAAATATTTATTTTATTTTATTAAATATTTATTAAAAATTTTATATGCTCAAAAATCCATAAAATAATTAAATTAAATAGAGTTAAAGGCTAATTTATTCCAAATAAAATTTATTTATTAAAATATAGGCTTTTAAAAATTCAGGGCATTATAAAGGGAGGGTAAGATAAATGGTCTTTCCTAGTGTTTGAGGTGAGGCTTTGGTGAGGTTTGTCCGTGCTTGGGGGTGGTGTATGGTTGAGGCGGTTGAAGGGGTGTTTTTTGGGGCTATTTTTGTGATGATGAGGAGAAGGAAAAAAGGGTAGATGCGATTCTTGGTGATGAAATTTTGACCAAGAATTTTAGGGTGAAAGTGAGTGGTTTGGTTCATTTAATGTATTATACCCAAACACACACACAAAAATTCACCAATAGAGAGGAGAGGAGAGAAGAAAGGTGAAGTTAATTTGGCATAGCTACACAAATAGATTACGTAGGGGAAGAGGTTGACATAGGGTTACATATGGTAGAGGGAAGAGCATTATTTGGGGACAATATTTCACACAATAAAAAGAGGAGAAGAAGAGGAAAATGGGGTTGGTATATGGGGAGAAAAGGAAAGAAAAAGGGACAAGGGAAATAAGAGGGTTTAGAATTTATTTTAAGTTAGAATAATTTTATGTTAGGATATGGGTATAATTTATTTAAAACATATAGGGGTTACGATTAGATTAAACTATTAATAATATGTAATAAATATTTATATAAGGTAAAATATTAATTTTTTGAGATTAGAATTAGGTTTCGATATTAATCTATCTAGATTAGGTATAGCTTAAATTTAGGGTATTATAGTTAATGTATCTATATATGTGATGTTACCTTTTAAGGATAGACGGGATTGCACTAGACTCTAATTAGATATGGCCTTAGAGATAGGTGAGGTAGAGTTCTTAGGGGACTTGGTTATGTTTGACCTACATGACTTGGTTATCCTTAGGATAGATATATTGTGGAGATAGTGAGTAGTGATAGACTATGCTAAAAAAGTGAGTATTTTTATAGGGATGTCAAGTTGATAGAGTGTCCTATAGGAGATGTAAGTATAAGCCTATGGCAAAGTTCATATTTTCCCATACACTTTATTCATTGGTGCAAATAAGTTACCCCATATATTTGTATGGAGTTAAGAGTTGAACAAGAACATGCCATTATCTGAGGATATTTTAGTTTTTTAGGAGATTCCTAATGTGTTTCAATAGGAAATAGAGAAAATGCCATAGGTAAATAAGATACCATTTACCATTGAGTTAATACTAGGGATAGCTATATTTGAAGGCACCATATCAAATGGCATATGTAAAGTTGTGAGAGTTGAAGACTGAGAAAATGCCACAGGTAAATAAGATACACTTTACCATTGAGTTAATACTGGGGAGGAGCTAGTTTTGAAGGCACCATATTAAATGGCATGTGTATAGTTGTGAAATTTGAATATTTATTTGGAGGATCTAGTAGTTTATGGGTACATTCACCCGATTGTGTCTCTATGGGGAGCATTAGTTATGTTTGTGAAGAAAAGTGATGGGAGCCTCTATTTGTGTATTGATTATCAGGGTTTGAACTATTTGATGGTGAAGAACCACTATCTTCTTTTGAGGATCGATGACTTATTTGATTAGTTTTGGGGCGCTTTGAGATTCTTAAAGATTAACTTAAGGTTAGGATATCATCAATTATGCATTGTCAAAGCAGACATTATGAAGACCGCCTTTAGGACATGATATTGACACTATGACTTTATGGTTATGCTCTTTGGAATCATCAATGTGCTTGTTATATTTATGGACTCGACGATGAGGATATTTCAACCATTCCTTGATTATTTTGTGGCAGTTTTCATAGATACTATTTAGGTATACTAATATGAGTGGAGAGGGGTGTGATTAGCATCTTCACACTATTTTGTCACCCCTTAGAGAATGTTGGTTGTATGAAAACCTCTCTATGTGTGAGTTTTGGCATTGGGAGGTTTCATTTTTAGGTCCTGATGTAAGTAAGATAATTCGTCGTGGATCTAATGAAGAATTTGTTAGTAACTGAGTGGAAGACACCCACTAGAATTCCTGAGGTTCCGAGTTTCTTAGGCTTGGAGGGATACTAAAGTGCTATGTACAAGACTTCTTGAAAATTGCTTGTCCCTTAACAAATCTTTTTAAGAATATAACCATATTTCAATAGGACAATGCATGTGAGGGAACATTCTAAGAGTTGAACTAGCATTTGTCCACAACCCCAATCCATTAAGATCAAATGATTTTGAGATATACAATGATGCATCAAACCACGTACTTGGTTTCATATTGATGTAGCATGGTAAGGTAGTAGCTTATGATTCTATTCATTTGAAGAAGCATATTCAGAACTACACGACACATGATTTAGAGTTAGTAATAGTCTTCTTTGAGCTAAATATTTAGAGGCGTTATCTGTATGGGAATTAGTAAAGATTCTTCATTGAGCATAAGAGACTCAATTATATATTTACTTAGAAGGAGTTAAATATGAAGTAGAGGAATTAGTGAAGGAATATGATATTGAGTTGACCTATCACAAGGGTAAAGCCAATTTCATTGTAAATGCCTTAAGTAAGAAGACATCACACTCATTGGCTTCTTATAAGGTGGCTAATTGATTGCTTGAGGAGCTCAGTGAGATAGGGATGGAGTTGATAAAGCATGGTGATTTGGAGTTCTACATGAGTGCATTGACTATTACAACAAATGTGATGAGATCCAAGTGGGATGACCTAGGGATGTAAATCTTGAGAAAATTTGGTAGAAGATATAGGATGATTGAGCTAATTGTTTCTAAATTTATGAGGATGGTAGCATTCAGTATAGGGGTCATTGGTGTGTATCTTATATTTTCACTAATTTAAAGCACCAAATATTAGATGAGGGTTACTATATTGTGTATTCCATCCACCCAAAAGGGGATAATTTGTACAAGGACCTCGAGAGGATCTACTAGTGGCCTCATATGAAATGAAAGGCAGCGGAGTTCACGTGGAGGTATTTGACCTATTAGAAGTTCAAGATTAAGCATGGAAGGCCTACACGGTTGATCCACATGATTAGATAATAAGAGATTTAGCTTAATGACTCCTTGACCTATGAGGATTTACCTTTGTACATTATTGACAACAAGGTATTCCACACATAGAATACCTCAGTTCCACTTATGAAGATACTCTGGAGTCGCCATAGTGTAGAGGAGGCGACTTAGGAGACAGAAAAAGGCATGTGAAAGTCGCATTGATATTGACCTTACCATAATCCTAATATTTAGTTCGAGTAATTTATATTTTTTAACCTAAACCTAATCATGGATGATTGATATTTTAATCTAACAAGATTCTCTAATCACAAATTTTGACTTAATCATAACTATAAACCCACAACAATCTTGTTTCCTCATTTTCTTTTACTTTCTCTTATTCTCCTTTTCTTTTTCCCTCTACTAGTCTGCCTTCTTTTTCTTCTTCCTACTCTTTTACTTTGTTGAATCACTCCGTAGACCATACCCTATACCATGCTACCATAGCCTACCTTCCCTACCCTCATCATCAACCATCACCACCCATAAATCAATTGGATATATCCTAATGAATATTTTTTTACCTAGCCTTCTTGGATCATCCATGCCCCCATTCTTCCCCTCATTCATGCCTTCCTCTACTTTTTCCTTCACCATGCCCACAAGATACTCATATATATGTATATACATAAATACATATATGTTTGTGTACACACACACACATCTCCCTAGCATTGCCCTATTTAATTCCCAACTAACTCACTCCCTCTCTCCCCATTTATTGGGCAAAGCTGTACTGCCTTGAACTTTTGCTAAACCAAATCCTGTATAATTAGTACTTTAATTGAATTCTAATATAAAGAAATTTTATTTTAGCCTTACATTAATTCTTTAATCCCAAAATCTTAATCTAATACTAACATTTGAATTGGTTAATTTATATTTTCTTAACCTAACTTTAATTCATGTTCATTTACATCTTTAATCTTACCTATATTAGCTAATCAAATTTTTATCTAAATCCTAACTTAAGCCTTTTTCAGTTTTTCTTTTCTTTCTCCTTTTACCTTTTCTTCCTTACTTTGTATATATTTATTCTTCTCCTTCTCACTTCTAGCGTGTGTAATCCCTAACCTCTGTAACACATAACTCTCATATTAACCATCATCTCCCTTCTCATCTCGATGAATTTTTCTCCAATCCCTCACACCTCTGTAGCATCGTCATCCTCCACCATTTTCTATTGAGAAACCACCCTGCTTCATCTTCTTTCTCTGTTCCATTTGTACACATTTGTTTCCCTCTCATAGCCTGCTTGTGCGTTTTTGTAGAGGCTAGGAATAGCCTCGTGTACACTAGATCACCCTTTTTTTCTTTCTTGTCTGTAACTACAATATATGTGCACAACCATTCTTCCTTTGCCTGTTCTTCCTATGTGATTTCCTAGCTCACGGATTGAGTGCAAATTTCATGTTACATGCTCATGCAACTCGTCTTTCTTTGTTGTTTTTCTCATTTGGTATGCCCAAACACCACCATACATTTCACCACACTTCCATACAACTCAAGCTTTCCTTCAACTTTAATTATTTCCATTTTTACCCTCCTTTAATTTAAAATTTTCCTTAATTATAACCTTCAAGTGTAATTGTGATCATATTTTTGTAGGTGATATTCCAATGATCTCAGAGGAGGTGATTTAGGATTTACTTGTATAGAGCCTGGTGTCATTGTTCGTAAGGATACATGTTGTAGCAAGGAAGGATACATGCTGTAGCTAGGACTTTATTTGTATATGTATGTGGTTTTATATTGGGCATTTTATATGAATAATGTATTTAAGAAAATTCTATAATATGATTTCTTGAGAGTAATAAAATTTTAGAAGTATGCATTTGGGAATAATGTTGAATATATGGTATCTATATATATAGTTGAGGATATGTATCTTGGATGAATGTTTTTGATATGTAGATAATAGTATTGGGATTTATATAACTTTGGGAGAATAAGAGCATTTTAACTACCATAAGCGTATTATCATCATTAGAGAATAATTATGCTATCATGATTATGTTATTTAATTATATGCATTGCATACAACTTTGCATGTTAATCTAGAATATACCATGAACTCTAAATAATATATGAATCATTTAAATTGAAAGATCACATGAGTTGAGGTAATATATTTTTATGGGTTCATTCCACCAGATTTTAATAGTGGCTCAGGTGTATTGTCCTTCAAAATTACATTGCTACAACGGTCATTGGTGTGTACCTTAGAGTTGCGCTGATCTAAAGCTCTGGCTTTTAGAAGAGGGTCACTGTACTCTATATACTGCCCATTCAAGAAGAGATATGTTGTACAAAGATCTCAAGAGGATATACTGGTTGAAATACCCAGAAACCTAGTTTAGGAAATAATGTTAAAATAGGGATTTATTAGAGAAATTAATTAAGTAAATTATTTTATAAGATAAGGGGAGTATCTAAGGAAAAATCAAGAGGAAAATAATACAGAATTTAGTTAGGAAAAACTAGGATCTTTTGTTAATTAAAATAGAATTTAGAAAAAATTACCCAAAATTTGTTAAATTAATATAAAAAGGAAATTTAGTTATTATTTCACTAATTTTTATTATTTTCAAATATTTAAAAATATCAAAGTATTCTAAATACCCCAACCAACATATTTTTCCTTTTTTGCTTTCTTTTTCCTTTTCTCTCCTCTTTTTTTTTTTCCTTTTCTCCTTTTTTTTTCTTTTCCCCCTTCTTCCCCCTGTTTGTGTTAGCCTTCCCATTGCTGCCTAACCCCTTCCCCCTCTTCTTTCCTACGTGGCCTATCCTACACTCTTTTTTTTCTCCTCCCTCGCTCAACTGCTAGGTCCTCTTTCTTTGTTCTTCTTTTCTTCTCTCCCAGACCGGTAGGCCGACCAACCCTTTCTTCTTCCTCCCTTCTCCCTCCCCTACCCAATAGATCGACACCTACAACCTTGTATGCTGACAAGCCAAGCCACTGTATAGTCGGCCTACACCACCCCCTCTTTTTCCTCATCCTTTTCCTTTTCTTTTCCAACCCTAAATATCCCCACACCTCCTCCCACATGTGCCCCTCCCTTGACTAAACCTAAAGCTACCATTTGTAGGCTTGTACCAGCCTACCACCACTTGCTAGTGAGCCTACCATACTTGCCCCTTGTTCTCTTCCCCCTTTTTCTTATCCTCCTCCTAATGTTTAATGAATACCTCTTACCCAAATCCATGCAGCCTCTTCTTCCTGCCCAAAAAACCATCCTTCCTTGTGCGATGACAATTTTAGATGCTGTCGTCATTGACGTTGCCAACGTCGTTGCCCAAAAAACCTACCAAGATCCTCACTACATTACCCTCCACCAAGCCACACCACTCACCACCTCTAATTCCTCCTACATGAGCCCAACCCAACTATGTGAAATAGGCTATCCAATCTACTAATCCTCCTCTATCGCCTCCCTTCTTGCCGTCATGCACCGCTATCTCTACCATAACCACCGACCCTCCTGCCACCTAAAACACTTAACAAAGTCTTCCCCACCTCCTCCTACGATCCTTTCTCCTTGCCTCCCTCTCCTTCACCCTTACTCCTCCTCCACAACCTTTGGCCACCATAGGAGCCACCACATGCGCCACCACTTTTGTTGCGCCATCACCACCATTCCAACCCTCTCAACCCAAAGGATCCACCACCACCACAATCACCATTTCACTCCCCCTCTTCTAACATAGAAATCCACCTCTATAACTGCACTTCCTCATTTGCCACCATTGCTACCATAGCCATCGTACGATTACTACTACTACTACTATTATTATTAACTTCAGCACTATTATCACTAATCATATTATTATTAATATTAAAACCATTATTTTTATTATTATCATCATTATCGTTACTATTCTTATTAATACTAGTATTATTATTATTACTACTCGTATTAACATTATTATCATCATCATTATTACTATTATTATTATTATCTTTATCACTATTATTACTAGTACTACTATCAATATTATTATTATTATTATTATTATTATTGTTATCATTATTATCATTATTGTCACTATTATCACTATCATCATCATCATCATCATCATCATTATTATTATTCTTATTATTATTATTATTATTATTATTATTATTATTATTATTATCATTATTGTTAATAATAAAGTTATTATTTTTAGTATTGTTAATATTGTTAATAATACCTTAACGAACCAGTATAACTACCTAACCCTATTTTAATTAATAATAGCATGATTAACCATTTTAAGAATAATACACTTATTTTTACATATAAAGCTACTATTATTATTATTATTATTAACCCTAATACTAGGTTATGATAAAGGTAAAGTAGGAAATAATGGTAAAGCTGGTAAAAGGGAAGTTAACCCTTGTAGTTTCCTCTTATAAGTGAACCAAGTTAAAACCCTAAGGAGGTGTAGGAGTGTGCTCTAAGTCCAGCGTCATTTTAGTTAAGGATATGGTTAAGGCCTAATGTGTGTGAAAAATGTGTTATGTTTGTTTATTTGATGTATGTGTGCCTTATATATTATAAAGTATGTTCTTGTAGCTCGGCTTTCTAAGCATTGAGCTTAAGGTAAGTTGCATGTGTTTTATGACATATGTAATGTGGTATTATTTCTTGTTCATGGAATGTGCTTATGTATTATTACCCCTTATGACAGGAATGATAGGAAGCCTTAAATAGTGTGAGGTGGTTGTGAGAGAGAAAAAAAGAGTGAGAAAAGTGAGTTGACTAGAGGGTGGTAAGGATGGCCTAAATATCTTATGACCTATAGGTGGATAAAAGGAGGAATAATGGGAATAAATTAAGGGAATGGACTAAAACATACTTGGGGAGTCTAGGGTTTGCATGGGTTAGTTAGCATTCGCATGGGGATGACTTTTACATGGGAAAAGTTGACTTTAGGGTTAAGTAAGGTAAGAGAAGAACTGTTAAGGTGGTTGGAGTCCATATGTGAAAAATAGTATATGGGTTGGTGTAAGGATGAATGGGAGACTTGACTAGGGTTTTGAGAGAAAACTCTAAGTGAGAGAAGTGTGTAAGGAGGGAAAAACAAATGGGAATGGTTAAAATGGAGAATAAATAATGAGAGGGTGCCACATAAAGGAAAAGTGATATAAGTGAGAAAAAGGTATTTGGGTGTCGAGGTGGTGACATAAAAGAAAGGAGAAGTACTAGGGTTTCTGGGAGCAATCTAGGGTTTCTATGATCACGTGTGTGAGTTGGATAGTGAGGTTGTGATTTTGGGTGTGGTTCAAGGAAAGTGATGGTTTTGGTGGAAAAGAAGAGTTTTGGGTTCTAATGGTGAGTCGGAAAGGGTGGGGAGAAAGTCTCAAGGTCATCGGTTGTATTAGATGTGTGTAATGTAGAAAAGGAGATGGTAAGTAAAAGAGATGAAGGGATAACATTGTTTGATGAAATAGAGGTGCTAGGGTTTTGGGATGGCCAACTAGGGTTTTATGGCCACATGTGTAAAATGGGAAGTGGTGTATCAAAGGGAGGGAAGCATTGATCGTGAGTTCCTTGTTTCATCTTCAAGCAAGGTTTGAAGTTGTAAAAGAAAATAAGGCTCGGCTTAAGTGGTTGTTAAGCTACGAATGAAGGATATTCAATCTAGAACTCAAATGAAGGAAATCCTTTGAATGTTTTGGTAAACATTCAAAGGTTCTAAGTAGTAAAATTACCCTAAGCACTTCCTATCTAGAATACAATCTCCAAAAGAGAGAATCTCAAGTGTTTAACTTGTGAAGTTTGAAATGATCTTCTAACATGCCTGTAAAATGACATAGAGGGTATATATAGGAGAGTTAGCTGACCTAAGTGTAGAAAACTAGCTGGTATTCTCCTTAACTCAAGCTAATTTTTAACCAACCTGAATTAAGCTTATATAATACCTAAGCCTAGTCATAATATCATTTTTTAAATGATATTAATGATAAACATTACAAAGCCTTACAACCAACTATGGTACATACAAGAAATTACAACAAAACCCTAGCTTTCATAAAATATATCTTAGGGTTTACAATAAGTCTAATATAACTAATGGGATCACCAACTATATATTGTTGTATTGTCAGCCCTTGTATGCCATAACTTTGCATACTTTGAATGTATTGTATACTTTAAGTATCTTATTGCATCTTGACTTCTTCACCTTGAAAATGTAACATACCTGCAAGAATATCTTAAAGTATTTTCAATATCAAGGATAGAAATATTATCAAGAATATTTAAGATGATTGGTTCCATTATTAGAAATGCTAATTCTTCATTATTTTGAGGATCACTAGATGCACTAGATGCTCCTGCATCATTCTCCCCAAGTTGAGAAGAATTTTTCCTCAAATTATCATCATTATAATAAGGATACAAATCACCAATATTAAATGTTCTTGAAATTCCTCCATAATGATATGAAAGTTCAAGTTCATAAGCTTTATCCCTAAATTTTCTTAATATTTCAAAAGGTCCATCAGCTCTTAGCATTAGTTTATTTTTACATAAGTTAGGAAATCGTTCTTTATGTAAATGTAACAAAACTAAATCACTAGGACAAAATACCTGTGGGGTTCTATATTTATTTGCTTGAGCTTTATACCTGGAATTAGCTTTCTCAATACTAGTCTTTATTTTTTGATGAAGCTGTTGAAAGAATTTAACTCTATCCTCGACTTCATAATTTTTTAATTCTCCTTTCATTAAAGGAACTATATTGATCAGCATGTGTGGATTCACTCCATAAACCACTTCAAATGGACTAGCTTGACTAGTACTTGATGGACTTCGATTGTAAGCAAACTCGGCATGAGCTAACTTAACATCCCAGTCTTTAGTACTTTTATTAACCAAACCTCTTAATAATGTACCAAGGGTTTGATTAGTTACCTTTATTTGACCATTGGTTTGTGGATGATTTGAAGTTCTAAATAACAATTTAGTACCAAGTATATGGCACAAAGTTTTCCAAAAATAACTCATAAACTTGACATCCCTATCTGATACAATACTTTTAGGCACAACATGAAGTTTAACAATTTCTCGAGAATACAAATCAGCAACATGCGTGGCATCGTCAGTTTTATTACATGGAATAAAATGAGTCATTTTCAAAAATCTATCTACCACCACTAAAATAGAATCTTTACCATGTTGTATTCTTGGTAACCCTAGGATAAAGTCCATGCTAACTCCATTCCATGGTCTACCAGGAATGGGTAAATGTGTGTATAAGCCTTTATGAAAGTAACTTTTACATTTTTGACATGTAGAACATCTACTTATCATAGCTTGTACATTTTTAATCATACGTGGCCAGTAGAAATTTTCTTATAATAATTCCTTAGTTTTATGTATTCCAAAATGTCCTGCAATGATACCTTCATCTACTCCTTTTATTAATAAATATTGAATACTAGATCTAGGGATACAAAGTTTATTTAGTCTAAAAAAAATCTATTTTGTATGACATAATTACTATGGCATCCAGTTTCTTTACATGCATTGAATATACACATGAAATTTTCATCTTTAGGATTGAAACCTAAGATTTTAGCATCCATCATGACAAGTAATGTAGATCTACGAGAAAGAGAATTGGCTACTACATTTTCCTTTCCATCTAAATGTTTGACAGAGAACATAAAGGATTGTAAGATGCTCACCCACTTTACATGCCTCAGACTAACTTTCTTTTGACCATGTAAGTATTTCAAACTCTCATTATCCGAGTGTAACACAAAGGGTTTGGGTCTCAGATAATGACTCCATGTCTCTAAGCTCTGTATAATGGCAAAGAAATCCTTGTCATAAGTCAAATAGTTAAGTTTGGCACCATTCAACTTTTTAGAAAAGAATGCTATAGGTTTATTTTCTTGTGAGAGGACACCCCCTATCCCAACCCCGCTAGCATCACAAGTCACTTCAAAAAGTAGATCAAAGTTGGGTAAAGATAGGACAAGAGAATTACAAAGTTTAGTTTTGAGGGTTTCAAATGCTTTAGTAGCTTCTTGTCCCTAATTAAATTCACCTTTTTCCATGAGTTGTGTAATAGGTGCAGCTATAGTAGAAAAATCCTTAATGAATCTTCTTTAAAAACTAGCTTACCCACGGAAACTTCTCACATAATGTACATCTATAGGGATAGGCCACTCTTGTAGAGCTCTAATCTTATTACAATCCACTTTAATTCCCTCGCCACTAAAAATATAGCCTAGGAAAACTACACTTGGAAGCATGAAATCACATTTCTCAAGTTTCCCATAAAGTTTAGCTTCCCTTAGCTTATCAAATAATTATCTCAAATGCACCAGGTGATCATATCCATTTTACTATACACAAGTATATCATCCAAAATAGAAAACAATAAATTCACCAAGGAAAGGTCGAAGAACTTCATTCATAAGTATCATGAATGAGCTAGGTGCATTACATAGCCCAAAAGGCATAACCATCCATTGATAGAGACCATATTTAGTCTTGAAAGCGGTTTTCCACTCGTCTCAATCCCTAATCCTCATTTGATGGTAACCAATTCTTAAATCAATTTTGGAAAATACTTGTGCACCAAAAAGTTCATCTAGCATATCATATAACCTAGGCATAGGAAAATGATATTTGATAGCAATGTTATTTACTGCTCCAAAATCTATGCAAAATCGCTAAGTACCATCTTTCTTAGGAACTATTAGGGTAGGTACACTATGAGGGCTCATACATTCTCTCACAAATCCTTTATCCATAAGCTTTTGTATTTATTTTTCTAATTCCTTAGCTTCTTCTGGGTTACATCTATAAGCGAGTTTATTTGGAAGAGGAATTCCAGGAATAAGATCTATAGCATGTTCTATACCTCTTTTAGGTGGTAATCCAGGAGGTAAGTCATCAGGAAATACATCATGATACTCGTCAAGTAGCTTATATAGATTAGGATTATTATGTTGTTTCTCCCCAAGTTTAGATTCTTTAACAACTAAGGCATAACAAATTCCCTCTTCTTCTATGCATTTTTCCATAGCCTTTTCATGTGGGAATAATCTCTTTTTATCATCACTTAAAGGATTATTATCACATAGAGAAGGTGTTAATCTATACAATTTCTTTCCTTTTTTCACAACATATTCATTATTCGCTCCATCATGATTTGCTTTTCTATCATATTGCCATGAACATTTTATAAGTAAACCACAAGCATCCATAGGCAATACATCACATAAAAATTCATCATGGTAGTCTCTACTGCAAAATGATATTAGGGTTTTTTTGTTTACCTTAGCTCCTTTATCTTTGTTTAGCCATTGTAAAGAATAAGATTTAGGATGATTAGTAGTCTCTAAACTAAGCTTTTTGACCATTGCTTCACTGGCAACATTTGTACATGAACCACTATCAATAATGAGTCTATAAATCGTATCACTTATTTTACATTTAGTTTTAAAATTTTTCTCTTTTTGAGTAGGTGTCACATTAGGTTGGATTTGTAACACACTTTGAAGCACAAAACATGGGTCTCCTTCTTCCTCACCCATGGTTAAAATTTCATTAGGAGATTCGATTTTAAGGTCATCGTCTTCACTACATGGTTCCATGTCCTCTATTTCACTTAAGGTCAAAGCTCTTTGGTTAGGATATTCTCTAGCAACGTGTCCATATCCTTTACATTTAAAACATTGCTTATTAGAGATCTCAACCATCTTATTTTTACCCTTTTCATCTTGGTTAAATGTTTTTTTATCATACGAGGATGTAGATTTAGGTATGCATGTATTCAAATATGGTTTAGATGAAGTCGGAGCATTAGATTTAACATAGGCCTTGGTTGATAATATTTTTTCAAAATTTTAATTCCAACTTAATCAAGTCATCAAGAGAATCATATGCAAGCATATCAACTTTTTCACGTATCAAATTATTTAGTCCACCTAAGTATCTAGTACACTTTTGTTCCTTTCTTTCATATACATCTCATATAAGTGATAGTTTTTCAAATTATCTAGTGTACTCTTCTACACTAAGTAATCCTTGCCTTAGGGTTGTCATCTTTACATACATATCTTGTTCAAATTATTTGCTTTTTAAGTTTTTCCCATGACTTAATTTTTTATTTCTCTTACCTTTCTCTTGTCCTTTTCAAGTTGTCATACCAAATCCTAGCAAACCTTTTAAATTTCAGAGTAGCAAGCTTACATTTTCTTTCATCATCATACTATTTAAATTTGAAAATAGCTTCAATCTCATGCAACCATTCAAAGAATAATTCCACATTCAATTCACCATAACAATCTAGGAGATCTAGTTTGATACCTTGATCCTCATTATGTGTATATATTACTTGGATTTGATGTGCTCTCCTATGGTTACTTGAGCCGTGAGAACCTATCCCTTCTTCTCCATCTTCGACGTAGTCCATTTTTACATGCACTTCCCTCCTTTTGCTTGGGAAACATGCCTTATTATCCCCTCTACATTATCTTACATGGATTCCATTTGATTTTAAACAAGTTGAAGCTTGTCCTGGTTGGCTAATTTAGTTTCTACACTTTGCAGCTGTTGTTGTAATTCTACATGAGTTTTATGTTGGGTAACAATTTGGGTGGTAAGACTCTTGATATATTCTACCAATGCCCGCACGTCTTCACTAGCCATGGTGTGATTGTTGATAAAATAACACTCAACCTTCAACAAAGAACAACCACCAAAGGTGTTCTTGATAGGTTTACTTGTAGCCGAGAGATGTAGGACAGTTCTTGCAAAGGTTTAAGCAAATCTTGATGGCTTCTTTAATGATTTGATTACGCAAAAGTTAAAGAGAGGTGGTTGAATGGGTTAGGATAATTCTTAGGCTGGTGAGGAGGGTTTCTTGGTGGAAATTAAGTAAATTCACATAGGAGAAAAGGAGAGGATGTCGAATGGATTAGTATCTTCAAGTTGAAGATGCTATATTTAAAGAACTTGAAGACAGGAAGAATAGAGAAGGAGAGTATACGTTGATATGATGGGAGATGAATGATAAGGTTCAAATGTTGTAGGTATTATTCAAACCAAATGGAAATTGTTGGCGGTGAATGGTATTTAGATTGAAGATATGTAGGGAGAAATGGAAGAAGAAATGCTAGAAGAGTCGAAAGGGAGCTCTTATTTTTGTTTTGAAGATGAATAATGGAATGAAGCAAAAATTTTGAAGAAGGAAGGATCAATGCATACTCAACTTGAGTATGGTCTCTTTGGTTGAAGGCAAGAAGATCTTCAACCAAGACTCAAGTTGAAGGTGCAAGAAATATCTTCAAAAATTCTTGGATGAATGGAGTTCATGCATGCAACTGTAAGAATATTGAAGAAACGTTGAATGGATGAAACCAAAAGAACTTCAAGAGCTTTGATACTAAAAAATTGTGTGGATCAATGGGAGGGAAGCATTGATCGTGAGTTCCTTGGTTTATCTTCAAGCAGGGTTTGAAGTTGTAAAAGAAAATAAGGCTCAACTTAAGTGGTTATTAAGCTACAAATGAAGGATATTCAATCTAGAATTCAAAGGAAGGAAATACTTTGAATATTTTCGTAAACATTCAAAGGTTTTACGTAGGAAAATCACCTCAGGCACTTCCTATATAGAATACAATCTCCAAAAGAGAGAATCTCAAGTGTTTAACTTGTGAATTTTATTCAAATGATCTTCTAACATGCCTATAAATTGACATAGAGGGTATTTATAGGATAGTTAGCCGACTTAATTGTAGAAAACTAGCCGGTAATCCCCTTAACTCAAGCTAGTTTTTAACCAACTTGAATTGATCTTATATAATACCAAACCCTAGTCATAATATCATCATTTAAATGATGTTAATGAACCAACTGTGGTACATACATGAAATTATAACAAAACCCTATCTTACATGAAATATATCTTAGGGTTTACTACAAGTCTAATATAACTAATGAGATGACCAACTATATCTTGTTGAATTGTTATCCCATATATGCCATAGCTTTGCATGCTTTGAACGCATTGTACACTTTAAGTATCTTCTTACATCTGAACTTCTTCACCTTGAAAAAATGTAACAAACCTGTAAGAACATCTTAAAGTATTTTCAATATCAAGGATAGAAATATTATCAAGAATATTTAAGATGATTGGTTCCATTATTAGAAATTATAATTCTTCAATATTTTGACGATCACTGGATGCACTAGATGCTCCTGCATTAGGAAGCAAAGTGGGCTGCTTGGGGATGAATTGAGCGAGGTGATGAATTGGGGGTAAAGGAGCATGAGTTATGGAGGATAGAGGAAGGTTTGATCATATAGGCCTAATTAGGGTTTCTTAGAGGAAAATCCTAGAGAGTGATATTGAGTTGACTTATAGATATAGAAAGTGGGTCTTGGAGTTGAGTATTCATGGTAATGGGGAAAGAGTGGGAAGGAAGGTTTGGATGTACTAGAGGATGTAGAAGTTTCAAGATATAGGATAGGATTTTTAGGAAGTTGAAAATAAAAAGGTGAGCATGGGAAGTCTAGTGGGTCATGCATGTCTAGTTGGGGTTGTGTGTAGAATAAGATATAATAAAACACTAAAAACTTAAAGTGAAAGATTATCAAGGTAGGGCCAAGTGAGGATATATTTTTTTTGATCCACTGACTATAATAGTGGTTAGGTGTGTTTACCTTTTGGAGTGATATTCAGTTGACTGACTATAATAGTGGTCAGGTACATTCTACCCTATGGAGTGTTTCAGGTCCACCTGCTATAATAAAGCTGGGCTTAATCATATGAACTTGAATTATACTCTCTATGCCTTACTTGTATATTTTCTTACATGGCCTTAATAATATGATTAGATTTCTTAGTACATAGCATACTAACCACCCATTTTATAGGTGCTTTTCATTCCCACGAGTAGAGGGCCCTTCTAAATTTGTGTAGGTAGGAGGTACCATGTTTGATGCCTATGACTTACAAGATGCATCAAGTAAGGATGTGTAATGATTGTTGGACTTGGGGCCGAGAGTAGATGTAGGGCGGAATCTCTTGTTATTGTTGTTTACTTGTGTTTTTGTTTTATTTTAGTTTTTCTAATTATATTATAACTTTTAACCCTTTTAGAAATTTGACTAAGTACCCTATTTGGGTTGTAATAATTATTTATTATGCACTTTGACTTTCTTGTTATGAACAATTCATTTTTCTATGAATCTTTGTTTTAAGCGTGTCTAATTTCTTGTGAACATTGTTCCATAGCCTTTCGGTTGGTACGAGATTGGTTGGGGGTTGGGCTTGTATTGAACATGGCGGTAGCACCCTCCATACTTGTGTTTGTTTTAATAAAGTAAAAATTTTCAACTATGATTTTTTTGGGGTATTACACTAGTGGACTTGCATGAAGCAAAAAGTAGCAATGTTCGTGTCAAGATATTTGACTTATTAGAAGGTCAAGATTGAGCACCAAAGACATGTAGGGAGTGTCTAACCTTTAGATGTTCCAAGATGGAATTTGACTTCCAAAATCGCTTGCCTTAAATCTATTATCCTCTTCATCCTTAACCTTAACTTGTTAACTTTGGCGACAATGTTTCTTTTAAGGAGGTTGTGATGTAATAACCTAAATTTTTACTAAACCTAATCCCTTATAATTAACACTTTAATCTAATTCTAATCTTGAGTAATTTATTTTAGCCTTAATTTAATTCTTTAATCCCAAAATCTTAACTTAATCATAATCTTTGACCTGAGTAATTTATATTTTCTTAACCTTACTTAAATTCTAGTTAGTTTCCCTCTTTGATCTTACCTATATTAGCTAATAAAAATTTAATCTAAATCTTAAATTAAGCCTTTTTGCCTTTTTCTTTTCCTTCTCCTTTTCCCTTTTTCCTTCTTCTGTACCTATTTCTTCATCTTCTTCTCCTGTCATGTGTGTAATCCTTAATCTTTGCAACAAACAGCTCTCACCTTAACTATCTACTCCCATCTCATCCTATTGTATTTTTCTCCACTCCCTTGTGCCTTTGTTATGCCATCACCTCCTACCATGATCATCACCATTAGCATCATCACCTTCCCTTACCATTCTCCATTTGCATGCCACCCTACACACACACATTACCTTCTCCTCTCTCCCTCTCTCATTTATTTTCCTTAATTATTTCCCATTTTATGTCTAACAACTAGTCTACTAGAGCCTTTATTTTCTTCTTCTTCTTCTTACTCTATTCCATTTTATAGAAACATTAATAATCATCGATACACCACCACCAATAACCAAGCATTACCATGGCTTAGTAAATCAAGCTTCCCTTTGACAATGATTATTTCTATTTTAACCCTCCTTCACCATAAATTTTTCCTTGATTATAATCTTCCATCCTAATCATATATTATGTTTTTTTCATAGGTTATATTCTAGTGATGTCCATAGAGCTCAATGTCATTATCTCTAAGGTATATGTTGTAGCTAGGACTTTATGTGTATATGATTTTATGTTGGGCATGTTATATGCATAATTTATTTATGAAAATTCTATGATATGATATCTTAAGAGTAATGATATTTTAGAAGTATGCATTTAGGAATAATGTTGGATATGCAGTATCTATGTATATAATTGAGTATATGTATCTTAGATGAATGTTGGATATTTTTATGTATTATTATTGGGAGTTATATGGCTTTGGGAGAATATGAGCATTTTACCTACACTAGGTGTATTACGGTCATGTGTGGATAATTATATTGTCATGATTACATTATTCAATTATATGACTCTTATACCTATATGAGTTTTGCATGATAATTTTAAATATACAATCAACTCTAAATAAGATACTAATCATTTAAAGTGAAAGATTACGTCAGTTAAACCAAGGTATTTTTATGTGTGTATTCCACTAAATAATAATAGTAGCTCAAGTGTGTTGTCCTTAAGAGGTGTATTAGTCTATTCCACTAGATTAAGAATAGTGGGGCTCCATAGTCAACGTGAATGAAAATATGATTAAGAGATAAAGTACTAATGGAAAATATAATAATCATTTAAAGTGAAAGACTATATGAGTTAGGGCTGACGTGTTGAGTTCGTTCCACCAGATAATAATAGTGGCTTAGTTGTGTTGTCCCTTAGAGCTGCTTCAGGCCATTCCACCGCTTTAAAAATAGTGGCTCATGAGCTTTTTGCTCTAAGAGGTATTAAATCCGTTCCATTAGACAATAATAATGGCTCACGTGTGTTCTTCCTAAAAGATATTTTAAACCATTCCACAAATTTAAGAATAGTAGGATCCCTAAACTCAATGAAAATAAAAGATCAAAATATGACATATCCATATAATGAGGCTCAAAATCAGTCTTTACCAGGTAACATTTTATATTAACTCACATATGCATATTCTCTAATGTGAACTCATGTACATAGTGTACTAATCATCTATTTCATGGGTGGTACTCATTCCCATGAGTAGATATCCCTGATGTGTTTGTGTTGGTTAATGATGACCTAGTGGATGAGTTTTCTTCCTTTGATTCTTATTTTATAGAGGAGTGATTTTTCTATGAAAGTTTTGGTTATCCAAATATTAGTTTTATCTAGATACCTTTTTAGACTCTTATATCCATGGTATCCCTTTTTTATATTTTGGATTATTGTACTCAAAGTAAACTTCTAAACTTTTATCTAATTTTTATGAAAGTTTCCTCATTTTCTATTTATCATTTTTTACTTTCTAATTATTTTTCCTTGTGATTGATGTAAGGATGGTATGGTGAGCCAAACTTATTTTAATTATGGCAGTAACACCCAACTATTTGATAATATACTTTTGCTTGAAATGAAATTTTCTATAGTAAATTTTGGAAATGTAATGAAAGATACCATAAGCACTTACCTTTATCCTCTTCCTTGACACTGCCACAACCATCAAAATTACTCACCACCACTAACCACCAAGCACCACCATTACCTTAGTAAATCAAGCACCACTACCATCCCATCATTATCTTCATCATCACCCAACCATTTCCACCCTATGCTGCCACTTTTTTCCTTCGCCTCAGTTATTTGCTATTCATTTTATTAAAACACATGACTGTATCCCCTTGCCCACCCTACATGCATGGTTTTGTGCACTACTATGCACACTCTTTTGTTCTTCCCTATGCACTTTGCACATAACTATAAGCATTCCCTATTCTTGGTATGTGCGTGCATTTGATGCCACACTCATGCTATTCATTCGACATACTCGTACTAATCTTCTAAAACACCAATGCTCCACTCTAACACAACCATACCATCAAAACCTTAGCACCAACATACTTTGCACCATACTTCCACTCAGCTATAGATTTCCATTAGTTTTTGTTATTTCCATTTCCACTCTCATTTACTTATATTTTCCCTTGATTTATATTATTAAGTTCTAATTATGGATTACTTTTTTTTTGTAGATGATCTTCTAATGATCTCAAAGTAGGAGATTTAGGCTTATGTGCTTAAAGACAGGTATCCTTGTTAGTAAGGATACATATAGTAGTTAGGACTTGAATGTGCAATGTATTTTCATGTGATGTTTTATATAGTATTATTACATGGATAATATTGATTTGATAATGATATGATATAGTGTCTTGAAACTGAGTAAAATGTGAAACTATGTGTTTGGGTATAATGTTAGATATATGGTATTTATGTATATAATTGGGGTTAAGTATCTCATATGAATATTAGAGATTGAAATTTATTAATATTAGGATTGCGAGGCCTTTGGGAAAGTATGGGTATTTTAACTATTCAAAGGGATTATGGTCATGTGATGATAATATAAGAAATAATTATACCCTGATAAATTTTGAGGGTGTTAGCAATTATTCCATAAGTAATATGATTAAATGATAATTGAGTAAGATACAAGTTGCCTAAGATAAGAATCTAAGGTTTTAGTAAGAAAATGATATTTTTGTTATAAGGGTTAGAAATGAAATTTTATTGATTTAAAAGGGGGAAATAGAATTTAAATTTGTTAAGTATGATATTTAAAATAATTGGGGTGTTATGGACCTACTCCTTGAGGATGACCTTGATAATTTTATGTTTTTTTTTAGATGGTTTCAATTATATGTTATGCATATCTATATGAGTCTTGTATGATGATGGTTATACAACCAGCTCTGACTAAGATACTAATCATTTAATGTGAAAGATTATATGAGTTGGGACAAGGTGTTTGTATGGGTCTATTCTACTAGATAATAATAGTGGTTAAAGTATGTTTTTCCCTAAGAGGTGCATAAGTCCATTCCACAATATTAATAATAGTAGATACATAAAAACAATATGAATGAGAATATAATTCTAAGATAAGAAAATAATGGATAAGATACTAGTCATTTACTTGAATGGATTAATGAGTCAGGATTGAGGTGTTATGTCCCTTCTACTAGATGATAATAGCATCTTAGGTGTTTTTTTACCCTAAGAGATGCTTTCTAGTATAAGAATAGTGGTAGGATCGTGTTGCCTAGGTATATTTTGAGTAAATTACACCAAATGATAAATAGTAGTTCAGGTGTATTTTTCTCCTAGAGGTGCTTTAGTTTGTTTCTCTAGATTATGAATAGTGGGGTCTCCAAACACAAAGTAAATAAAAAAATTTGTTTATATCCAATAATGATTTATGGAATCATTATTTACCTTATATTATTATGTTAACTCGCATGTATGCTAATACTCTTTGTAACCTTACTTTGGTTATATGGTTATCTTACTCAGTATGTAGTATACTAATCTTCTTTTTCATGGATGTTACTCATTTCCAACAGCAGATGAGTAGGATGTTTATGTGAAGGTTGATGAGGACCCTTTGGATGTTTTTTTTTTTTTCTTGTGATGCCCTATGTGTGGAGGAGTAACTATTATGTATTAGGTTGAGTGTGAATTCATATTATCTAGATATTTGCTTCTACTCACATACTTTTTTGGACTCTTAGCTTTGTGGTCTCCCTTTTGATGTATTTTTATGATATTTAGAGTTAATCTCCAAACTCTTATTTTTAATTTATGAAGTTTACTTTGTTTTCTATTTATCCTATTTTATGCTCTAATTTTTTTTTCTTGTGATTGATGTGAGTTCTTTTTTTTCTTATGATTGATGTGAGGAAGGTATCGTAAAAACAAATTATGCCAATTATGGTAGTAACACTCATATATTTTATTATTACTCTTTTTCTATCAACAAAATTTTTAATATAAAAATGTAGGGGTTTTACAATAATATTATTTTGGATAAACTCCATTGTTTTTTTTAGTAATTTATGTTAGAGCATCTGCCTCTACCTATTTTGTAAAATAATCAATAGCAACTATGATGAATCTGTTTTTGGCACACATCTACACTTAACAAGTTAGTTTTAAAAAACATCATGTAAATGTAGTAAAATAGTTGGTGGCATATTTTTGAAGTATAATCATTTGTTGCGCTAAGTGATCCAACAAAACCCATCCTCCAATACCATAATTAGCCACAAACTTATGATTGGTTACATTTCAGAGATAGGGAAATTTTGTGCTGAGGTAAATTTATGACATATTTAGCATTAGTATATGATTTTCATGGCATCTTGACACATAGTTTTCCAATAATAACTTTGATGCAAGGCTTTATTCGAGAGAGATCTAGAAGCTTGATATAATCTACATATTCCTACATGGTTTCATTCAATACTTCGTGTCCTACCATTTGAGACACAAACTTTGGTGTTGGCATAGTTTGAGAGCATATATACTATTGGCCATCAGTTATGAAATATTTTGCAACCTTCCTTCTTAATTTAAATTCCTTATTTTTATCTACCAATAGAATATGTGCTTGTTATTAATATTTTAATTTTTCCAACCACTCATTCACTATCTATAATCCCACTACCTCACGTAATTTAAGTTGATATTTACTCATTATTCATTAAATTTTTTTTATTATCATATAATTAACTTTTACTATTATAGTTGGTGAGGAATGGTTTGTCGAGGATAATTTTGCTAAAGCATTTGTCACTAAAGTAGCTGCATATGGTACTTGTGCTATTTCAACACATGATTTTTTTTTTGGTTCAATAAGCTTCCCTAAATATTTATCTATACAGGAATCCATAACTTCATATTATTCATTATAATAATCAATGCCCTAACTGAGTCACTATATAGAGTTATTTTATTTTCTCTCAATCCTCAAGCTATTCTAAGATCGACCAATTTAACTTAATTTTTAGCCTCATTATTGGTGTTAGCAAACCCAAACCACAATATATATTCCACTATTATGCCATTGAGTTAGTAAAAATTACATAAGAAGCTATTGGAAGCTTCATCTATATATAAACTCCATTATCCTTGTACCAACAAGATTAAGAATAAAATTACCACAACTTCAATTGAGCATTCAATATTAAAGTTAGCTATTGCTTTGCCTTTAATAATAGGTTTTTTTTTTGTTATTGAATGTCATATTGGCTTAATTAAGTGACCTATACCATCATTCTCCCTAAATTATCAAGTTTATGCAAGATTATCTTGAGTGGAAAATTAATCAAAACCATTATGGAATCAGCATCAAAATAAGGCATTAGCTTTCTCAAGGAAATGAACAAGTCATAAGCCATCTTTTATAAGTTGGAGTAGTGATAGTCAACATCACTCAACACCTTTCTAGTGTAGTAACTAGGCTTTTATGTCCTAGTCTCGATATCTTCTCTGACAAGAATAGAGGAAATAGCTAAGGTTAGTAACTTAGATAAGTGGGCTTTTAAGTTATCAAAGATAAATTTGTTAATCCTTAGTCCACTAGTATTTATATTTTGTGTATAGGAGTCAAAAGAAAAGACAAGTTTTTATCTGCACCATTAGATAATAATCTATGTATCATGGCTGATATTTTTACCAATTATTTAATATCTTTCTTTCTTATTGAGGCTTGCATATTCAAAATTTCCACAACTTTTTAGGTTTCACATCTATGCACCAATTTGAAATCATAAATTTCAAGATATTTCCATTGCCAATTCCAAATACACATTTTATGGGATTTAAATTCATTTTATATATTCCCATAGTATCAATAATGATGTGGAAGATAATAGAGGAATTATTCTTTCATAATACAAGATGTTTTTTCTTTGAATATTGAAGTAGAAAATAATACTCAAATAGGTTGATGATTTCAAATTGGTTTGATGTTGTGATTTCTCTTTGATTTTGGTATTTATCATCACCAAGATCACTAAACTCTATTGAAAAATCACCTAATTTTCTCCAAAGAGCAAAGTCTAAACTCTCACAATTAAACTCACTTAATGATAAAGGAATTGAGTTGTCATAGTTTACTCTCGATTCTTAATTAATTGTTATGAATGTATAAGGCACCATTATACATGCATACATATAGGCCTAATTTTCTCTTTATTAACCAAGCCCAAACCATAGGCCTAATTAATAAAATAACTAAATTAATGCACTACACACCTATATTATACGTATAATGCTCTAAAATTACAAGTTACAAGACATTACAAAGTATACATAAAATACCAATGCTAAAAAAAACCATTACCATACAATATATTTAATAATTATTTAATTAAGCTTCGTGTCTTGTAAGTTTTTCTTCTACGTAACTTTGTTACACTTTTATTATCTTTTTCTTGTACACTAGATGTTTTGGTGAATTATTCTTCTTGAAAACAAATATAATACCTAAAAGAATCACCTAGAAAAATATTAGTAGCATTCGGGTTATTATGAAGGTATTTAAGATTTTCAGGAATAATTAGTACCAACTCTGATAATGCTAACTCTAACCTCCAATAGTAGAATAATGAGATTGTGATGCTCTTGCACCATTCTCCCCTTTTAAAAAAGAATTTTTTTTTCATATTAGCATCACTATAATAAGAAAATAATTCACTAATGTTGAAAGTTGTGTAAACTCTTGCATAAAAATTAGGTAATTCTAATTCATAAGCATTATTTTTAAATTTCTTTAATATTTTAAGGTCTATCGACTCTTAGAATTAGTTAATTTTTTTATTAAGTTTCAAAATATTTATTTTCTTAATTTTAACCAAACCAATGCTCCTTATGAAAATAATTTTTTATTAAAATTTTTATTCGCTTGATTTTTGTATTTAGCATTAGATTTTCCAATATTGTTCTTAATTTATTCATGATGTTTCTTAAAGAATTCAACCCTTTCTTTAACATCATAGTTCTTAATATCACTTTTCTTTAATGAGAATATATCAATAGGTAAATAAGGATGAACTCTACTAAAAACTTCAAATAGACTTGAATGAGTTGAACAAGAATAACTCCTATTATTTGCAAATTCAACATGCATACGTTTTATATCCCAATCCTTTATAATCTTGTTAACTAATCCTCATAGTAAAGTTTCCAAAGTTCTATTGGTCACTTTTATTTGTCCATCAATTTGGGTATGATAGGAATTACTAAATAACCCTTAATACCTAATGTATACCAAAGTAGCTCAAAACTTTTACATATCTATTCGGCACTATAATTTTGATAATACCATATAACCTTACTACTTTAAAATATAAATATGCCACATGATTGACCTAATCTAATGGTATTATAAGGAATAAAATGTGCCATTTTTTAAATTCTATCCACCACTTATAATTTCCATACTAACCCCTCCCATGGTTAATTAGGAACCGGTAAAGGAGTACTCAATCCTTTATAGAATAAACTCTTACTCTTTTGATAATTCACACATCCCTTAATAATATCTTGTACCAATTTTGTAATATATGAGCAATAGAAATTCTCATATAATATTTCTATAGTTTTATGAAAACTAAAATTACTAGCTATACTCCCATTACATACTTCTTTAACAAGTAAATTGTGTATACTAGATTGAATTATACAAAATTTATTAAGCTTGAAAAAAAAGGTCATCTTGAACCACATAATTACCATGACTATGATTCTTTTTACATGCATCATAAATCTCAAGGAAATCTTCATACTTTGCATATAATAATTTCAATATTTCAAAACCTAATAATGTAGCATGCATCATAACAAGTTTCAAAGATCTTCTTGATAATGCATCTACCACCATGTTTTCTTTACCATCAAAGATGGACGACTAATTTTCTTTTTTCCATGAAAATATTTTAATCTTTCATGATCTAAATGCAAAACAAATGGTTTAGGTGTCAAATAATGGCTTCATATTTCTAGGCTTTTTATGATGGCATAGAATTCTTTATTATATGTGGATTAATTCAATTTTGTTCCATTTAATTTTTCATTAAAGAACGTAATGACCCATTTTTCTTATGATATTACACCCCTATCCCCACCCAATAAGATCATATGTAACTTCATACATTATGAAATTTTGGTAAGAATAATATTGGTTTGTTGTATCACTTGTCTTTCAATGTATTAAAGGTTTTAGTTCAATCCTGTCACTATTTGAATTATCCTTTCTTCATGAGATGTATAATTGGTGCGGTAATAGTTGAGAAGTCTTTGATGAATCTTTTATAAATACTTGATAAGTAGTTAAAACTTCTCACCTCATTAATATCTTTGAATGTAAGGCAATCTTAAATAGAATGTATCCTCGTGGGATACAGTTTTATACCTTTGCTATATATATTATGACCAGCAAAAACCGTACCTGAAGCATAAGGTCACAATTTTCTATTTTCCATAGAGTATAACTTCCTTTATTTTAGTAAATAATCCCCTTAAATGTATAATATGATCATACTCATTTTGACCATACACAAGTATACCAGATAAATACACACCAATGAAGTTTTTTAGAAAAAGATGAAGAACTTCATTCATTATTCTCATAAAAAATGTTTGTGCATTGCATATAGTAAAAGGCATCATAGTCCATTCATAAAGGATATATTTCCTTTTCAAGGTAGTTATCCATTCATCCTTTTTCCTTATCATCATTTGATTATTTCCAATCCTTAAAAAAATTTTAGAGAATAATTATGTACCACACAATTCATCTAGCATGTCATCTAATCCAGGCATAGGAAATCGATATTTAATAGTTATACTATTTATAACTCTAGAGTCAATACACATGTGATACATACTATATTTATTTGGAACAAGTAATATAGGTAAAAACATGGACTCATGCACTCTCTCACATATCTTTTTCCTATGATTTGTTGTACTTGTTTATATAATTCCTTATCTTTTTCAAAATTACATTTATATGTAGGTCTATTAAGTAAAGACAGCCACAAGCACTAAGTTTATAACATGTTATATACCTCTCTTAAGTGGTAATCTAGGTTGTAAGCCATCAAGAAATACATCATGATACTCATAAATAAGCTCATTTAATCAAAGATTACTCTCATTTTCTCCCCTTTTAGGGATTATTTGATAATCAAAGCAAAACAACTACCTTCCTCCTTTATATATTCTATCATAGCCTTTTCATAGAAAAATAATCTCTTTTTAGTCTTGACTATGTTATCATTATTAGAATTAGAAGGTTTAAGTTTGTATTTTTTCTTATCTTTCTCAATGAGATATTCAATAGTAATACCATTATGAACTGCACCTCTAATCATATTTCCATGGTCTACCAAATAAAATTCCTTATGCATCCATAAGAAAAACATCACATATCACATCATCATTATAATTACCACTTTGAAATGAGATTTGGGTTTGTTTGGTTGCCTTGAATGATTTATCATTGTTGATCTATTAAAGAGAATAAGGATGTATATATGCTATTGTATGTAATGCTAGATCCTTCACCATCCTCTCATTAGCTATATTATTATACAATCCATTATCAATGATAACAAAGTGTGTCCCTCACTATTCCTGTAGTCTTAAATATCATCTCTAATTGATTAGGTTTCTCATTAGTTTGAATTTTTAGAACTATTTGTAGCACATAACAAGCATTTCCCTTATCCTTATTTTGGCATAAAATTAATTCACTCAACTCGCACGCATGGTCTTCATCACAAGCCTCCACAGTTTCAATCTCTGGTATGAATAATAAACTTTGGTTGAGACATTCTCTAGATAAGTGTCCATATCCTCAGAATATAAAGCATTGATAAATAGAGACCTCATTGACCTATGCTTTGACTTTCCTCTCAGTGAGGACCTTTCTTCTTATTAACATTTGTGGTACTCAAGGTACCTAACCCATACTTTGTAGCTTGTTCATTCAATTAATAATTTGTAAAAGAAGTACTTTATTTGGCATGAAGCTTCGTGGACTTGATTTGCTTTTCAAATCTCAAAGATAGCTTAATAATATCATCAAAAGAATCATTTAAACAAGTTTCAACTTTATCTCAAATCATCATGTTAAGGCTGCTAAGAAGTCTAGCACATGTTTTTTTTCTTTTTTTCTCATGCATGTCACATATAAATGCTAATCTCTCGAATTTCCTAAAATAGTATTCAATACATTAAATTACTTTCCTAATATTCATTAATTTAATTTAATTATATTGCTCTTATTCCTTAGGTATAACCTTCTTACTCAAATGTTTCTTAAGCTTTTCCCAATACATGCTTTTAGATTTAACTTCTCTTTCTCTAGTCCTTTTCAAGTTATCATACCATACCCTAGCATAATTATTAAACTTAATATTAGATAGTTTACATATTTTCTCATCATAATAATCCTTGAATTCAAATATAGCATCTACCTCATCCAAGCACTCAAGAAGTAATTTAACATCAATTTTACCATAAAAATTAGGAAAATCAAGTTTTATACCTTTATCATCTATATAATGATGTATTGATTGATGATCATAGAATGCTCGTTTACCTCCACTTCCTTGTGAGTCCTCTTCATAGTCCATTCATGAATTTAGATCTCTTCCTCTTACTTTCCCATTCGATCTCTATAGAATTCTTTTTTCTTTTGCACATTTGGACCACATCTTGCTTGGAAAATCAAAACTCCATTCTTTTTAATTAAGTCTGAACTATTTACATCAAGATTGGTTTAAAGCTTTTGGATAGACTCAAAAATTTCTTGAAAATTTAGTTCATCCTCCATTATAGTCAACTTACAAACACACTTCAATAACTAGCTAGTAATCTCTAGGGTTTTAGTTAAAAAAACCTAAATCAAATAATACCCCTCCTCAGCTTTTGATTGGTTCTTGCAGAAAATTTCAACTCAAATGAATAAAAAACAAAGATAAATATTAAATATGTCACAAAAACTAATTTTTTATCATGCCTTGCACATTTCTTGTTAAGTTCTTGATATAGAATTCAACAAAACAATTGCCAAATCATTTAATGCCTTTTTAAAATATCATGCAAATGTTCTATTCAATGTTGTGTAGTTCATCCAAGATAAGGCCAAAACACTAATCTACATGCACAATATGTAGAAAATATTCAAAATAACCTATCTAAATTATGTACCATACACAACTTAAGGTCTAAGTAGTTAGAAATACACAATCTTCACTAAACCTTAAAATTCAGTCAATGATTAGTAATAAGGAATGATCAATTTCATGCTCCTCAATTGGTCACCAAATGTAATTATTTTTCATGTAGAATAAAACCTAACAGCGTGAGATAAAATGGAACCTAAGTCTCATCAAGAAAACCAAAACCTAAAGACTATGCATGCATGGTTTTTCCTTTCTAAACCATTCAAACCCTAACATGCAATCTCCTTTTTTATTTAAGCTTTTGCATACACATGTTCAACTCAAACCCTACACATGCATGTAATATTCCAAGAACAAAAATTAACATTCAAACAATGCTAGGAAGAATGATCAATAACCTTAATAGATGGCTAGTTGTGATGTGCTTATTTCAATGCTCATGAAGGAATTTTCTATATTGGTTTTTGATCCAAAACATAACATTGATACCAAAATTGACATTGAAGATAATAAAAGAATTTTTCATTCACAAAAAATGATCTTAATGCTTTGAAAATTAGATTATAAAATGATACTCGAATGGATTGATGTGTTCGAATTGAATTGATGTCTAGATTACTCTTTAATTTTAGTTTTAATCTTCAAAAATATCACTAAATTATAAAGAGAAATCACTAATTTTCTTTAGAGAATAAAGCCTAAACTCTCAATATTAAACTCACTTGAAGTGGGAGAAATAACTTTGTTAAAATTTACTATTTATTTTTCATTAATTATTAGGAATGTACAAGGAACCATCATATAGGTAGCCTAGTTTACCCTTATTAACCAAACCCAAACCAACTAGCCTAATTAATAAAATAACTAAAATAATGCACTACATGCCTATATTATACATAAATTGGTTTAAAATTACAAGTTACAAGACATTATAAAGTATACATAAAATATCAAAGCTAAGTAAAAGCCTAATCATGCAATACATTTTATAATCATGTAATCAACCTTCATGTCTTGTAGCTTTGTCTTCTATGCAACTTTCTAAACCTTATATTGTCCTTGTCTTGCATATTATATGTATTTGGTAAATTCTTCCCCTTCCAAACATATGTAATACCTAAAAGAATCACATAACAAAATATTTCTAGTATTAGGGTTATCATAAAGGTGTTTAAGATTTTCAAAAATAATTGGTACCATCTCCAAGTATGATACTCTTAGCCTCTAATAGTATAATAATAAGATGGATATGCTCCTGCACCAAGAAAGAGCCTAGAGATCTTGTGTGTGGAATTCCTTTTTATTTACTTTTATTATCATATCATCTACATAAGTTATGCACATGCTTAATGGATGATGTTAGCTTATGGGATAGTTAACCATTGAAATTCAAAAGAGAGAAGAGATGAGAAGTAGGATAGTATTTGTTCTAAGGTAGAGCCAAATATCAAACACTCACAACTACTATTCAAGGTTTCAACACTTGAGATTCAAATTATGAGATTCTACAATAAAAAAAGTGTTCACTCAAATTTTAAGAGGGGGAATAGTAGAGCTTTGAAAATTTGATTTTAATTCAATGGGGTAGTGTGTCCCATTGTGTTGAGGTTACCCATATTTATAATGGGAGGCAATTTGTAAATAAAGAATTCCATTCTACCCTTCCCTTTACCTACTTAGTTACATTCCAATCAATGTAGTTTCCTAATATATGTTTACAAGGAGTTGAATTATAACTAGATTTGGTTTAGCACATGGAGGGTGTTATAGCATCATTTTATTCACCCATACCTCCATATGACTGAAAATACATGTTTTTTTATTAAATTATAATCAATCACTCACTTTCCATACTTAATCAATTAGTTATCTTGCTTTAAATACTTTCCATTCATGTTTATTTGGCTTCTTTGGTGGCATAATACTTGGAAATAATAATAAAATAGCTTGTTGGCCTTGGGCTTGATGTGCCACCACAATTGTCTAGGCTTCAGCTGGACATGCTACCATAATTAGTTATGCTTTGGGTGGATGTGCCATTACGCATATGGGGTTGGTACATAGGCTGGTATGACCACATATTTTCTCATATTTATATAATTAATTTTATCTAAGCTAAGGGTATTTTGTATTTCCCAAACCTAGAAAAATTAATTGGTGAAATATTATTATGGGATACTATAGCGCCATCTTCTTCATCTTTGGAGGATTCCTCATCATATGTGTTGGTCCCATCATGAAGTTAAAGGAGTAGATCACCCACAGTAAATGTGTTTGATAAACTTCCCATGTCCAGTGGTATCTCAAGCGGATAAGCATTACTTCAAATCTTTTCAAGAACCTTGAATGGTCCATCTCTTCTTGGCATAAGCTTGTTTTTTCTTCAAGAGGGAAACCTTTCCTTTCTAAAATGTAACAACATGAGATCTTCTGGTTCAAAATTGGGTGTGATATCAACCTTACACCCCCTCATTCTCTTTCTTGCCTTTATATCTCCTTATCTATTTAGATGTATGTACTCTTCTCATCGTCAACTACATCACCTTACTCATATCTTTAACATCTATCCTCTTTTGCACATATTTTTTAAGAGAATTGTAAGGTTTATGTTTGGCTAAGTATAAATTCTCCACAAGCTCTTTATCATTTATTCATCTAATAGAGAAAGATCTGGCAATACCATGGTTTAATTCATCAATTTTTTAGACCTTTTTATCAAATATATTAAAATATACTGAGCCAACCTTATTAGTAAAGAGGAATAGTTTTTGGGGCATTGTCAGGCAACAAATATCTCCACAAAATCTGTCATGAGTTTTAAGAAAGATATTATTGATTAAGCTCGTAATTTCCTAAACCATATCAATGCTTCCCCTTTAAAGTTATTGGGAATTCTGTACATAATGACTACTCTAATGCCCTAGCTAACACCATAGAATTTTTGAATGCATTCAAGTGATCCTCTAGATTGGTGGAGCCATCAAGTGATTCGATAGTTTGGATTCATATTTTTTGTGTAGTCATTTCAGAAATATCTTCCATGAAAGATGTCTTCCAACTAAATCACTTGTAATTATCATTTTTCTCTTTCATAGCTTATACTATCTCATGCAACCTTTTGTCTCTTATTTTATTGATTAAGTTATATTCATCATTGCAAGTCTATTAACCATCTTATATTTAGACTTTTTCTTCATCTCTTCTACACATTAGAACATCTTACCTTTCATTTCTATGTCAGTTTACTACATCCCCAAGTCTATTAGCCCTCTGACTGAGACTCTCATGCCTTTCACATCTACTACATCTCAAAGGTCTAAGTGAAACTTGTAGTCTATCACTTCTAGTCATTTTTCCTTAGACATCATCCATAGAATTTACCACTTTCTCTTAGAAGATTGATCTACAGTGTTTAGTTCTTGGCTAACATTTTCAAAATTAAGAACCTCCATCAAAGTTTCTTGAGGAGTAAGTTGTTGAGGTTTAATGTGATGATGTTGATACATAACATGAGGTGGTTGCCTAATGGTGTGTTAGAGGAGCCAACGTATCTGAGATAATTTTTTGAATTGATGTCGATAGCTCGGCAATAGCATTTTAGAGGTGAGTGAGAGTGAATAAATGTTCTTCCCTAGGAATATCACTAAAGCTAAGACCAATATAATGTAATGATTGAGTGGGAGACATAAATTTTTTTAATAATCCCCCACATACATTGCTTGTAATTGTATGTGTTTTTTGAACTAAGGAGTTCTTAGGAAATTAGAATAAGAGTCAGAGATAATAAAAAAAACTACCAAGGATAAAATGGAGAAGAGAGTAAAGAGAATAAAAGTAAGAAAAGTTGTATGATGAGTTTTAATGTCTAAAATGAATACAATAAATCATAAAATGAGAGAGGAGTTGAAAGGGAAAACATTATATGGTCAAGGATATGAAGTTTCCCTATCCTATGTAAAGAGTCGGTCTAGCAAAAGAACCATGTATACCACTAGCCTAAATCGGTCTAAGATTAAATCTAGCTAAAGCACTCTTGGAAGCTCTTTAGGGTTGATTCTCATCCTTTGAGCATATATTTAAGGGTCTGACAATATGGTTTTGGTAAAACCCATATTAGAATTTAAGTGCCACTACAAAGTATTAAATCACAATTAGTGTTTTAAATTTTTTTAAAAGCAACTCCTTGTTCCTCAAGAATCATAAGAATTTATTTATTTATTTATTTCAAAATAATAAATATATTTTTCATGTTAACATAGATAAAAGGTCTAAAAGGTGGGATATTATAATTTGCTAGATAATATTTGATGATATTTCTATTGAGTTAGATTTAAATATCTCATCTAGATCTATATGTTTGGTAGATCACTAGTGAATACTTTTTATTAGTGGAATCTTGGAATGTTAGCGGTTTCAATAACTCTAATGAACATAAAGATTTTAGATATTTGATGCTTGAGAATAACTTGACTCTTGTATAATTTGTAGACATTAGAGTCAAAGAGAATAAATCCATTGATATTGCTTTTAAGATAATGTTACAATGGAAATGGATTAATGTTTACTTTTCTCATACAAATGGAAGGGTATAGGCTAGTTGGGAGCCTCTAAATGATGAGTTGTGGTTGAATCTTAATGCAAATGGGGTATTTTTTTCCTATTAGTTTGATAGTTATACAAGCTAAATTTTGGATGGTTTACGTAGAGTCAAACTCTAAGAAAAATAAGAAAGAGAGAACCCTAGATATAATTCTCCTTCTCTTCTAAACCTTCATCACATTGTCAAAGATAAAAACAAAACTGAACATAAGTCCTTTTCAAAACAAAACAAGGGCATAAAAGTTCAATATAAAAGTAAAGAGAAGACCATAATTTTAATGGATAAGCTAAAAGGAAACAAGATAATGATTTTTATACAATTTTAAAAAGTATTTAGCCTTTTTGTTTGAAAAAACACAAAAGAGTTAAATATAAGGAAGTAGAGCTAGAAATTTAAGGAAATGAGGAAGAAAAACTTACCTTTTATTCAAAAATATGGAGGAAAAGAAAGGAAAAGGCTTCAAACACTTTGGCTTTTATCTTAAAAAGGTTAAAATTAATGCACATAAGATATTTTGGGGTAAGAGAGCAAAATGGCTGAGATCGCATGAGCTAGATAAGTTTTGGGACAAAAGGTGGAGGAGAGAGTAAAAAATATATATATAATTGTTAGGTTCCAAACACTTGAGTGTTACGCTAGATAGCTTAGAGTTTTTTCTATCTTTAATTGGTCAATAAATAAAGAGCATTAGGATATTTTTAAGATCACATTAGATCAACAAAAGTCATGGTAGGTTGATCAAAGGTTAAAAATGGCTTCAAATTAAAGCATTTATAGCCATATGATTTATCTTAAATTGTAGAAGCTTAAATGACGGGAACATCTAATAAAAATAAAATTAATTATAAAAAAAATTAGGAGTCCCAAAAATTATTCAGAAGAAGAATACCTATATTTATTTAAATAATAAAGTAGTCTTGGCCTTAATGAAATAAAAATAATAATAAAATAACACTCATAGGACTTAATGACAACTGGCATGTTCTTTAGTGAACATGCTTTCAAAATAACCAAAACATATGCCTTAAGATAGGTTGGTTGTTCAACAACCTAGTTTGATCCATTTTTTTTTGGTTTTAGATAATGATAATATATAACTCCGAAAATGATAAAAAAAATCTACTTATTTTTATGTAATCTAAAATAACATAAGGAGTTTAAGACACTTTTAATACATAAAATAATACTTAAATATCAAATTAAATCTTTAATAAATTTAAACTAGCTCATGAGAAAAATGGGGTATTACATAAAACTAGATCTATTATATATTAAACTTTATGTAAAATAAACGATGAAGCAAGTGGAAACGTTAAAATGAGCATACAAAGGCACGATCACTCAAACATTTTGTAAGGTTGAGAGCTTCAACTATGTACAAAATTGAATTTTTCATACTTTTAACATAATACACGTATACATACACATATATACTTAAACATATGACAAAATACATGATCTCATGTTAAACATCAAGTTTCATATTTATTGCGACTTAAATAATTGTCTCCTTCACTAATTTAAAACTATGAAAGCATGCTTGTATACATATTTCAAGACAAACATGGATATTTTGATACTTTGAAATTGAAAAGGTAAATATCATGCATTTACATAATATTTTATTATCTAAAGAGCTTAACTAGGATTTACCAAAACTGTAGGCTAAAGAAAGGATATAAAAACTAAGAACACTTTCAAGCTTATATGGTTTTGAAATTAACATGAGTCCTTTTGATTACCTTTCACAAATAAAATAAAAACTTTAGTAAAAATACCCTTTCGACATAATAAGAAATTGAAAAAAAATATAGCAAAATTGAGAAAAATATGTGATAACAACACCCTCATTTTTTATAAATAAAATATTTAGTTTTACAACATTGAAGAAGTAGAAAAATACCAAACACACCTAGGAAAAATGGGGTGCTACCACTACACCTATTATAGGATAGACGTTAGCTTCTCATCCCATATTAGATATAAGGCTGAGAAACCAAACCAATCAAAATAAGTGTAGCATGTGCAAAAAACACAATATATAGATACTAGAGAAAACATTTACAAAATAGGAACTTGATGGTACCTAAAATATTTAAGTACATAAAAGAAGATTAAATAGAAGTATAGAATTAAAATGGGTGGAAAATAAAGGTAGGGCATGACCCCAACCTTGGTCCATCAAGGGATGAATAATAATCTTCGAATGCCTATGTTCTCAATTCCTAAGCCTAAAATGAGGTAGTCTCACTATTAGGCATGATACAAAAAATCATATAGTCTTTTACTCATGGGATTGAGCAGGTGACTAAACAAACGGGCATATTAGTATGTTTCATACTAAGTAAGCTAAGTTATATCCTCAATGGGAGTCATAAGCATAAAAGGTCCTAACATATTATGGAGATCATACTAAGCACATATCATGCTTATGCCATATAATTAGAGATATATGCTTTGTCATGCTCATATAATACATTAAAGGTTCATGCCACAGTCGAGTTAGACAATTTAGGGCTCATTATGATTATCAACATAACATAGACATCATGGATAGAAACATATAATTAAGTAAGATTTTTATTTAAACAACTTATTAGGGATTCGACCATCCATTCACTTTATTTTTCATTAGTTCTATTATCCAAGCTTGTATAATCCATTAGGTCATTTATATATAATCTACTATTTCTCTTTCCTTTCCTTTTTCACTTTTCTTTATCCACATCCTTATTTTTATTATTATCTCATTCTCACTCTTATTCTTATTAAATGATAGTTTGTGAATCACACCATGTTCTCTAATACCATAGAAACCTATCGAAACTAGAAGACATAAAGTCCAACTGAAGCTAAGGAACATAATGGACATAAAGTCAATTCGAAGCCAACTAACTTACCTAGGTGACTAGACCATTTATTATCGATATCCCTGAGTATATCACTAATATCTAGAGTAGTTAAGGTGTGGGGATTTACTAGGATTTTTTCCAAAGGTAAAACCTGAAGGAACCAATAAATTCCCAAAGGCAAACTAACCCTCAATAACAAATTAAGGATCAGGTAACCTAGATCCATATAAGGCCTATGTAATATCCAAGTAACATATTCACATACTCATTTTTCTTAACCATTCTTACGGAAATACCCCAAAAACTCTAACTTAGGAATTATGGTAAAATAGGGATTTAGTAGGAAAATTTTAAGAAAATAAATTAATTAATTAAACAAAGAGGAAATTAATTGAGGGAAATAAGGAGAAAATAATAAATAAATTATTTAGAAAATTTTGGACATTTTACTAATTAAAATGAAAGTGGAGGAAAATTTCCCAAAATAGCCAAAATTAATCTAAAAAGAGAATTAAATTATTATTTAAATAATTTTTAAATATTCAAGAAAATAAATATATATATATATGTAAATGTATAATAACCCAAAAACATTCTAAATAAATTGTGCAAAAATCCAAAACCTTAAAGAAACCTTTTTCTCCCTTTTTCCTTTTTCTTTCCCTTCCTTTTTTCTTCTTTTTCTTCTTCCGCCGGAATTGGGCCTCGCCCGACCCAACTCCTTCCCTCCTTCCTCCCCTTCCACACGGCCCAGAGCCGTTCGGCCCCCTTCCCATAATTGCGTCGCAACGTTTCGCCCCTCAATTTGCTAAGATGTCGCGTCGCGCTAAGTAACGAAATAGTCGTTGCCAACCTTCGACGCGACACTGTGTTTTCCTCCCAATACGCCGCGTTTGACTTACGGGCCTTATAACCGTTACCAAACCAGCCAGTTTCCCCCTGTTTTCTTTTCCTCCTGGACGGCTGGTCCAGGGGTCGTCTTCTTTGCCCCTCCCGCGTAGGCCTGCAACCTGCCGCCTGCCACCTTCCACCTGCTACTTACCGTCCGACCGTCCTCCCCTGCCATTTCCACCCCTTTCTTCCCTAATTCGATCCAGCACTCCCTCACGCGTCCTGCTGCCCTTCCTTTTTCTAGAAAATGGCCAAACGTACCCTGCAAACAGTAGGGCACGCGACGCTGCCATCGCTGGTCGGCCACCTGCCGCACCTGCCCCCGCGTGTCGACCTTCTTCCCTTCGTAGTTTTCCCCTCCTCAATTGACTATAAATACCCCTCCCCGAACGGCCAAGGCAAGTCCTCCCCTCTGGACCTTGCCAAAACCCTGCCTTACCGCTGCCACCATAACAGATGCCCTTTTCGCCACCTCTAGCAACAGTCGCGACCACCACCACACACCAAAACCTTCCTTGCACCACCCTCCACGCAGCTAAACCGTCGCTGCTCCCTTTCCTGCCCCGCAAGTGCCGCCATAACCGTGCGAAATCCCTTGCCCAAAAACCACCCCCGCCACCTCTCGCCGCCTTCTGCCGCCACCTCCGCTGTGACCAACCTCCTCTCCACGTCCCAAAGCTACCAGCAGGTCATCCCCTACCTGCCCATACCATCCTTACTCCCTGCCTCCTTCTCCACCAACCTCCACCATCTTCCACCACCATCCTCCACCTTCAGTCGCCGCGTCTACCATCGCACGCCGCCACCTTTCTCACACCACCACCCTCATTCCACTCCCCTCTCCCTACTGTCTCCTCCCCCACATCAAACTTCCCCTTTTCTCCTCCCATCTAACCACCGCCTCCATCTTTTCCTCTCTTCTCCTCCTCCATCGCCGCCGCCGCTGGACCACCACCGACCCTAGGTTACCCCAACAAAAACCCTAAGGAGTTGTAGGAGCGTGCTCCAAGCCCGGCGTCACTTTAGGTAAGAACGAAGCTAAGGCCTTGTGCTATGTGTGACATGGATGTGTTGAATGTTGTGTATGCCATGCTATGCCATGTATTATATGATTTGTGGATAACTTGGCTTATGTGTAGCGCAACTTGGAGACTGAGGTATATTGTATGTGCTTCTATGACATGAGCATGACATGTATATGTATGATGTTTATGATATGTTATGATATGGCCCTCTAGGACATGCATGTTAGGATAAATGGTAATATGAGTTGGGAATATAAGGATGACCGAAAATAAATGGGAATTGAGACCAATAAGGGGGATATGAGGTTGACCTAAGCACCTTATGATCCATGAGAGAAGACTTAAGTGAGAGGAATGTCCAAAATAAATGAGAGTTGGGAACCATGCATGGGAGTCTTAAAGTTTGCATGGTGGTAGTATGGTTGGTATGGTGGTATTAGGGTTTTCATGGTGGTATTCATGACTACACGATGGTATTAGGGTTTGCATGGTGGTATTATGGTTGGTAGGGTGGTATTAGGGTTCGCATGGTGGTATTAGGGTTTGTATGGTGGTATTAATGATTGCATAGTGGTATTAATGGCTTATCGTGGTATTAGGGTTTGCATGGTGGTGTTATGGTTTGTATGGTGGTATTAATGTTGGTATGGTGGTATTAGGGTTTTCATGGTGGAGTTAGGGTTTTGCATGGGAGTTAATGATTGTACAGGATTAGGGTTTGTGTGAAAAGTTCGAGAGGTTGCATGGGATGTGTAACGTTTGCGTGGGAGCAAAATTTACGTATGAAAGGTTGATTTGGGATGTAAGGAAGGTAATGCAAGTAGCACTTGGGTGTTTAACTGTTTTGGACGGAGAATAGTATGTGGAGTATTATAAGGGTATGGAGGAGACGGAATTAGGGTTTGGAGTGATTGACTCTAGGTCGTTGTGATTAAGTAGGGTTGGAGGAGCTAATTATGATTTGTTGAGGATAATTAAGGTTTGGGATGGCTAAGTATGGTGGTTATGGTAAAACAGGGTTAAAAGTGGCTAACCACGGTTTGGTGTGGATAATTAGGGTTAGTTATGGCTGCTTAGAGTTGTTTGGTGTTATCATGTGTATTATGGTTTAAAGTGTAGTTGTGAATGTGGAATTTTATTGTTTTGTGACGCGTAGAGCATAAAGAGAATGATTTATGCATATCAATGGTGAAAATCTTTTGAATAAGAAATGTTAAGACACTAACCACTTATAGAGAAAGATGTTGAGCCGGACCCAGACCGGTCCACCGGCAAATAATAGTGGCAGGGTATGTTACCCTCGTGACCGGTCCACCGGCTATAATAGTGGAAGATTCCATGCTCAACAAACTAATTAGAATAATGATAAGACATGGGAAAGATACAAACATTTATAGTGGAACACCTTGTGAGTCGGGGCTAGACCGGTCCACCGGCAAATAATAGTGGTAGGGTATGTTACCCTCATGACCGGTCCACCGGCTATAATAGTGGCAGGGTATGGCCCTTGTGACCATTCCACCGGCTATAATAGTGGGGTTCTCACACTCACATGGACTGATAAGGACGATGATGTGAATCAATTATAATTATCAGAGACCTGATGAAAAAGTTATCTGGTTCATAACCTGTATTGTTTATCTGTGTTATTGCATGCTATCTATGCTATGTCTACTATGTCGTGTATCTTGGTGTGTGTGCCTTAGTGCGTCTGTTACCTTACTCAGTATGTAGCGTACTGATCACCCGTTTCATGGGTGTTTCTCATTCCCACAAGCAGAAGACCCCTCTGATCTTGTGCAGGTAGGAGATCATGTCTTTGATGCCTATGATACCTACGAGGCATCGGGTGGGGCAGAGTGTTGAGCCTAACCTGAATTGGGGACTGAGAGCGAGTTGGCCGGACTCCATTGCTATCTTCAGATTTCGTATTTTCCTTATTTAGTTGTATTTCATACTACGCTTTATGTTTTGAGAATCGCACTTTTAAGTTGTAATCCTAAACCATATTCTAATTACCGTTTGACTTGTGTTTCGTTAATGATTTATGTCATGTGTTGACCTATGTTTTAATGTTTCACATCTGATGTTGTTTGGTTTTAGCCTTAGCACTTAGTACTCGAACGGCAGAGGTGTACCGGTCCGATACTAAGTGTGGCGGTAATGCCCCCGAGTTTACGGTTTTATCTTTTTGCTTCCGCTAAACCTTTTGATTTAAACGAAATTTTTCAGTAGTAAATTTGGGGGTATTACACTTACCCTCCAACCACATGGTTGGATTTCCATTATTGCTTAACTAAATTCAACTTAACCCATTAAATTAATCCATTTATTCCAAAATCTAGATTATCTCATTCAACAATAGCATCATAGAATACTCATTCCAATTTGCTCATTAATGTCTCCCAAAGGTAATAAATAGAATATCATGAATTATAATCCCTTTAACACATACAATAGGTTATTTAATTTATGCCAAGATGTATGTTTTCAGAATTAAAGTATAATATTATATCATTATACAAAGTTTCAAAGTATATCAAGTTTAAAAGTATAAAATAATACACTCAGGCTAAACTAATTGAATGGTTTAGGCTAAGTTGTTGATGGATTTGGTCAGACCAGTCAACTATTCAAATACAAATTAATGGTTCTAACAAACTGGTTGATGGGTTTAAGTAGAAAGCAACCAAATTCATCATAGACCATCCGATCAATTGGTTTGGCCTAACTAGTCAACTGTTCTAAGGACTAGTCAATCAATATAGATTAACCAGTCGATTGGTTTGCTTTTAGACATCACATAAAATAAATTTTACATGCTATTAACACTCTAAAATCTTACCACATAGAGGCCATAATATTTCATAGAAAAATAGTATGATTTAACATGCTCATTAACCAAATCATGCTTCATTTTGAAGCAAATCGATCCTATTTCCCATAAATCAAGCCCTTTTCTCATCATTCTTAATTAATTAAACATGCATCATTTAGAAAGACAACAACTCATGCAAGAATACAAAATTAACATTTTATATAGAACACCAACTCACAGCTTATTCATGCCACATTTCAAAGGTAAAAGTAATTTATTTGTTGTTTAGCAAAGTTTTGCACTAAAGGGGAAAAACTCAAGCTAGAAAATTTAAACTTCTAAAAACTTTAACCAATAAGTTGTAACTCATAAATCATTAAATAAATTTAATAATTTAATAACTTGAATTTGGGAAGAAAATAAACTTATCACTTTTGAGAGAAAAATAGAGAAAGATTCAACTGAAAGTTACTCAGCTTCCTTCTAAGCATAAATATTTCTTACTTAAGGATAAAATAATAGGGAGCTAGAGAAAGGATGAATAGAATGAATAGAATTTAAGTGTAAGCTTGAAGTGGAGAGGAATTAACACAAGCGCTCAAGGAAATAGATATTTTAGAGGCTAAGAGAAAGGTTTTATGAAAGGGTGATTTGGGTTATTTATAGACAACGAATCAGTTAAGGAACAAGTGAAGTTATGTAATAGATCAAAAACACTAATGATACCATTTAAATATGAGTTGAAAGGACATTTATCAAGAGTAGGTTGACATATATTTTAGATCTCAAAGAGTGATATTCTAGAGAATAGAGGTTAAGCTCATCTAGAAATTTTTAAACATAAGAAGGGAAATGGAAGATCAACATGAGAAGAGAATCTCTTAGCCATCTTTAGACAGTCTAGAAATCAATACGTACTTCTAGATTTGTATAGATGAGAGAGCAAGAAGAAGACAAGAGTGAAGTCATTCTCTCCCTCAAATGTCAAAATTGAGCCATCAAATCTATTTAAGGTAGCAAATAAACCCAAATAAATGATCAAAGGGATTAATGATCATTCAATAATAGTTTGGATTTGGATTATCAAAGTTTCATTTTGATGTAAGAATTTTTTTTTTTAAAAATGAGTTTCAAAAAGCACTCGACCAGTCGATTGGCTTAACCAGACCAATTGACTAGTCTATAAACTAATAAATTTGTTTCTACAAACTAGTTGATAGGTTTAGTCAAACATAACCCTTAACTAAAATGACAAACCTGTTGACTGATTCTATAAATAAATCGATCGATTCCCTAGAAAATTTGCCTTATTCAAAATTTTCAAAATTTTCTCTAATTCATTATTACCTCAAATCTAATATATAGTTCCAAATCAAGATTAAATATTAACAAATTCTATTTAAAAATTTATTTTATAAATTTTGCAAATATATAGGGTATTAGAGTGACAAAAGAATATTTTTATATATTTTTAAACATTTTTACTTTAAGCTTTTGGTTTTTATTTTCATAATATATGAGATTATTTATGTAACTTTAAAATATTATTTTCTTATCATAATTAATTTCAAGTTTAAATTTAATTTCAAATAATTTTTATATATTTCCGTATTTTAATCTAAACTTTCCATTGAAAATATATCCTAAAATAAAATTTATTTGAAATAATTTTAGAAAGTTAATTAATATATACTTAATTTTATTTTATAGGTACTAATTGATAGTATGTTTGTGGACTAAAAGAAGTTGAAGAAGAAAAAAATTCAAACAATCGAAGAGTTTGAAGGAAGAAAAAAGGAAGGAACATTGGAAGAAAAGAAAAAAGATTAAGAAAGGGAGTTATAGAAAATAAAAAGATTGGAGACAAAAAAAGAGAAAGTAAAATAAAGAAAAGGGCACGTAAGAGGTGAGAGTATGATGGGGAGATAAAAGGAGGGGGATAAAAATTTTAGAATAAGGAAGAACATGAAGGATTGAATGAAAAAAAGAAAAGAAACAAAAATAGAGAGAAATGGCATGAAGCCTGAGAAAGACAAAAATGGAAAAAAAAAATGAACCCAAAAAAGGAGGATATGCGGAAAGGGAAAATTTTCAAATGAAGAAAAATAATGTAAGACGAGAATAGACAAGGGTGCTGACAAAGCATAGGTATTAGATCAAAAAAATTTAATATCGCTAGCCATCTAAGTACGATATTTTTTATTCTGATTTTGAATATGAATTGTTGTAATTTTATATTCTAATATATTTAGGCTAAATATTTTATGTATAATTTATATTCTTTTTTAAATTTTAATATTATTATTTTAATTAATATCATTTTCTAATTTTTTTTTCAAGGATATGGTGAAACCCTATTATTTATATTCATAGATTAATAGATGACTCTATGTATTTCATGATATTATTCTATATTGTGCTTAATTAACATACTGATCACATTTAATTAACATTTAACAAGTTAAGAAATTATGCACTTTACGTTAAATAGTATAAATAGTAATTGAATGAGTTATGAGAAAATTATAAAGTTTCTACAACAATAGGGAAGGAAAATAAATAATTGAACCTAAAGTATAAATCCTTGGAGTAGAGTGACTAGGATTGATAATTGGCAATAGAACTATATAGTTCGAGATAGTGCATTAGTTAAATATTTCCATTGACATATAGTTAGTAATTGTAAAGATAATATGATTAATTAATTGGTCATTTTTATTGGATAATGGTAGAAGTTATTAATTTATTTTACCTTTATTATACTTTATTTGATTCTACTTCAGTTAAATTTAGTTGACTTAAAATTCGTAGCTTACACTTAGTTATTTATTTATTTGATTTTGATCGTTGAGGCCTAGTTAGAGGGGTTAGAATATTTGTGTGATTATTTAGTCTCTATGTGAATAATAATTCAGTACATTTAGTGCCCTATATTACTTGTGACTCGCATACTTGTCAATAGTATATTAACCTAATAGCAAGTTTTTAGCTCCTTTACCAAGGACTAATTTAATAGCCATAGGGCCAAAATTTTCAATATTGATATTGGAGAATTTTTATTTATCATGTATTTATTTTATTTATACACCTTTTCTTTTATTTTATGAATTTACTCAATTTTCTTGGTTTGTTTCATTCTTGAATTGTTGTAGGTCACTAATGCATGACTCGAAGCAATCATGGTGAATTGGTAGCCTTCGATTTAGAGATTGAAAGAAAGCCTCATAAATTAAGTGTGCATTTAAAAGTTTGTTGTCATTACAAAGAAACAAAATCAGCAAATGACTCAAGGGGAGCAAAATTAGCTACAAGTTGGGAGATCATTAAAAAACTATACTACCCCTAGTATAATGGATTTAGGATTAAGCATTAGAAGACTGGTTGTTGAGGCTTATAATTTTGAGATTAGGCTTGCAATTATTTATATGATGCAAAATTTGATCAAATTTTGAGGTACACCTAATGATGACCCACATGCTCCTATTACCACTTTTATTAAAATTTGTGATACATTTAAGATAAATGGTATTCCTAGTAATGCTATTAGGCTTAGATAGTTTTTATTCTTATTACGTGACAAGGCTAAGGGTTGGCTAAATTCATTAGTACCTTATTCTATTTTAACTTGGGATGAATCGGTGATGATGTTTCTTTCTCAATTATGTCCAACTATAAAAACTTCTAAGTTAATAAATGACATCACCTATTTAATGCAAAATGATCTAGAATCATTATATGATGTGTAGGGATTCTTTAAGAAATTATTAAGGAAATGCCCACTTCATGTGTCACACCCCCAAAATTTACTACTGAAAAATTTCATTTTATTAAAAGATTTAGCGGAAGCGAATTAACAAGACTTGTGAATTTTGGGGATATTACCGCCAAACTCGGTACCTGACCGGTTCACTCTTAGCATTCTAGTACCAAGTGCTGAGGCTAAAAGAATACAATACTAATTGCTAGAAATCCAAACCATATTAAAAATTAGAGTAACACAATAAACTATTTACAAGAATAAAATCCACCAATGGTTCTTATAAGAACAAAGATTACATTTAAACCAAGAGTTAAAAGGGAATAATAAAACCCTATCAATATTCTGGACAATCCTTACACTCTTTCTCATTACCCACTTGAATAGCACTTGAAAAAGACCTGCAAGCGACATTGTCCATTGAATAGGTAGAGACCCCACGAATGAAACCCTTCAGTACTATGGTATTGAATAACCCTTTAAAAACACACTTAAAAGCAGGATCACAATGCAATACATGATAAAAATCTATATACATATATAACAAGATGTGCATACATAACATTCACATACTTAACATTCACATTCTTAGGAAGTCCATCAAATGTTAATGAGTCATAATGCAAAATCGATACTTTCGGGCCTTAAGCCATGTCATAGTACAAAATCAATACTTTCAGGCCTTAAGCCATTATTCAATCATCTCTCAAATTTTATATCCATGTGACTACAGGAACCCCACTATTATAGCCGGTGTACCGGTCATGTAGGGTAGAATGCTCTTGGCCGCTATTATTTTCCGGTAGACCGGTCATGTAGGGCAAAATGCTCTTGGCCACTATTATTCGATGGTTGACTGGTCTGACCCCGATTCATATGGTATTTCCCTGTAAGTACTTGGTGTATTTTCCATGTCTTAGTTTTGTTACATTTGGTTTGTTGAGCACGGAATCCCCTACTATAATAGCCGGTGGACTGGTTATGCAGGGCAAAACGCTCCTAACCACTATTATTTGTCGATGGACCGGTCATGCAGAGCACCCTGGCTCCTGGGTACTATTATTCACTGGTAGACCAGTTTAGGTCTACCTCAACAATGTTCCTCTTTAAGTGACTATTATCTTATTTGTATCTTATTCGAAAGTATTTCAGCCTTGACATGCATGTCACCGACCTCTACTTCTATCCTCTCGAGAGGGCCCATCTCATATCTTGAGACCTTTGCACCTCTTATGACACCCTAACATCCATTCCTCCTTACATTTACTCATAAAGAAAACCCAACTCCTAAGGGTGCGGGTAAGGCCCGTCACTTTATGACATTCAAATTCTCTCATTACCACTCTCTAGGATTTTCGCTTGAAACCCTAATCAGACCTATGTCGCCCAACCTTTCTTTTATTGTCCCATACCTCATCTCATTTAGATTCAACCAATATCCTATCACTCTACCCACCAATTATACAAGTGATTGTGAAACCCTAGTTAGCCGCTCAACCCTAGCACCTTTCTTACGTAAGGATCATCCCATGCAAACCTTAGAAATCTCCCATGCAAGAGTTGCATCACTCACTCATTTTGATCATAATCTCCTTTTTATTTCCCCCCTCATGGATCATGAGATAATAAGGTCAATCTCATGTCCCCTTAGTCAACTCACTTCCTATTTGTTCCTTTTTATAATTTCACCCCATATCCTATTAGTAAACATATTAGCATACATGTCTTAGAGCGTCACATCACATAACATCGTAAGCATAACACATATAATCATCAACCAAATGCCATAAGGAAGTCACATACGCATACCTCCACTCCAAGCTGTACTATAAATAATTTGTACGCAGCATGGAATAACACATGGCACACGAAGCACATAACACACAAATAGTTGTTTTTAGCCACTACCCTACTCGATTTGGGTTACCAAGCTATCTCCCAAACTTATTATGTCACCAATCACCCTTCATTATTATTACACTTATCATATTTCCCATTTGGTTGGTTAGATTACCAAATTTTCCTTCTCCTTTATTTTAATTACTAAATTGCCCTTCTTCATTATCATAATTACCAATTTTTCCTTTAGTTGGTTAAATAATCACCAATTTGCCCATTTGTTGGTTAAATTACCAAATTGCCTTTCTCCATTATTATAATTACCTATTTGCCCCTTTAGTTGGTTAAGTTACCAAATTGCCTTTCTCCTTTATCATCATGACCTTTTGCCCCTTTAATTGGTTAAATTACCAAATTGCCCTTCTTCATTATCATAATTATTATTTTACCCTTCTCAATTATTATAGTTACCATTTTACCCTTTTCCATTTATATACTTACCAAAGTACCCTTTTTCCATTATTCTAATTACCACTTTACCCTTTTATTTATAAAATTACCATTTTGTCCTTTACTTTCAAAATTACCATAATACTATTAGCTTCCAAAATTACCATAATACCCTTTCACTTATACAATTAACATTTTGTCCTTTACATCTAAAATTACCATTTTACCCTTTACTTTCAAAATTAACATAATACCATTTTCATACAAAATTGTCATTTAACCTTTTACCTCCAAAATTACCATTTTACCCTTTTCACTTATAAATTATCATTTTTCCATTTACTTTCAAAATTACTATAATACCCTTTTTACCTTTAAATTACCATTTTACCCCTTTACATCCAAAATTACCATTTTACCCCTTTACATCTAAAATTACCATTTTACCCTTCACTTTCATAAATTATAATTTTACCCTTAATTTTTAAAATTACCATTTTACCCTTTTACCATCAAAATTATCATAATACCCTTTTACTTATAAATTACCATTTTACCCTTTATTACACCACCTTTATCAAATTATCACCACTACATAAAGTATTAATATTTATACTTTATTCTCATTATCCAACTCCACCAACTATTATAATTCAACATAATACTAATTAACATCCACACATATTAGGCCACACTCTTGCACAAAACATATTACGAAAATTTCCCTAGGCTCACAATAATATTATTCATGGATCAATGGCCATATATTATAACATAATACAATATGAATAAGTACTCAACATTTCCATTAAACACCAAACTATTTCTTTAAGCAATATTTTCACACATAGCATATAAACTAGTATGCTTCCTTTTTATCAATCAATACAAGAAACCTAATATATTATATTAAACAACATATACCAAGAATAATAACATATTAAAAGGAAACCTTAATGTGCTAACATACGTTCATTGATGCGTTTAAGTGAGGTTTAACGATTACCTTAATCCCACAAAAATCGAACCTTATTGGTATCCCGATTAAAGGTTCAAGCTTTCATTTGCAAAACCAACACCTAAAAATAATATCAATATTTATCATATTAGAAATAAGAAAACCCAAAAGCATAAGGCTTTATATAACTTAATTAATTAAATACTTAACTTAAATATTATTATACCTTAAAATTATCAACCAAAATTAAACCAAGAATGCAGCAACTCATAATACTCATGCAGCATGAGCTACATCAAGAGGGATAAGGGGTTTGAAATGATATAAAAAGGAGGAGGAAGTGGTATTTTTGGGTTAGGGTTTTGGGGCTAGGAAAGAAGGTAGATGGAGGGGGATTTAGGGTAAGGGAAAGGTGCAGGGGTGAAGAGGGGGTATAGGTGGTGGTCGAGGATAGGTTGTTGGGGGCTAAGGGCGGCGGCGGTAACGCCACAAAGTGGGCTACAGGAGTGGACGGAATTGAGAAGGAACAAAAAGAGAGGAGGAAAATAAAGGGCTGAGGGGGCTGGTTTCGGTAAAAGGAGGTGTGGAGGTGGTAGAGGAGGTTACAGGGAGTGTATTGGTGGTTTAGATGGCGGTAGAGGCGGCGGGATGGTGGCGGACAGATGGGTTGTAGGGAGGTTGTCGATAAGGGAGAGAAAGAAGGGAAAAAGAAGAGTGGGGAAGAAGGGTTTGTAGGGGCTCGAGAGGGGTATTGTGGTTGTGTAGGGCTAAGGTAGAGGGTGGCAAGGAGTGTTGTAAGGGTTTGATGTGGCAGAAGAAGCGACGGAGGGCAGTGGTGGTGCAAAACAGAGGGGGAAGAGGTGGAGGGGAAGAAAATGTAGAGAAGAAGATCGAGGGTAAGGGGCTTGAAAAATGGGGCAGGTAAGGGCTCATTAGGAGAAGAAAAAGGTGAGGAAGAGACAGGAGGTAGGTGGCCAGTCGATGGTAGCGTGTAGGGTACCAAGGAGGTGGTAGGGTGCTAAGGAGAGGGAAGGGAAGAAGGGGAAAGGGAAGCCATGCATAATGGGGGTGCATGGCTGGTTTGGCCCAAAATGGTAAAAAAAAAGGACGGGAGAGAGAGAGAGAGGGAGGAATAGTATGGTGGTGGTAGGTGGTGGCAGTGAGAGGCTGCAGGTAATGGCAGACATCGTGTCGAGGTAGGTTGGGCGTAGAAGATGAAGAAGAAAGAAAGAAAGGGAGAGAGAGGGAGTAGGACGGGCATAGGAAGGGAATGTGAGTGGGCTGGCACGGTCTAGGGTGAGAAAAGAAAAGAAAGAATAGGCTAGGGCAGGGATGTGCTTGGGAGAAGGAGAGGAGGGAGGGGAGTGGGATGGAGGCCCAAGCGCATGGGAAAGGAGGAGGCAGGCCGAGTGTGGGTGGACCAAACGGAGAAAAAAGGAAAAAGAAGGAAAGGAGGAAAAGGATAAAAAGGAGAAAGAAAAGGAAAAGAGAAAAGGGAAAAGGAAAAATAGGGAAATTATATTAATTTAATTTATAAATTAATAGAGTGAAATATTTTTGGATAATAAATTTATTTAATAATTTAATATAGTATAATATAATATAATATAGTATATGGGTTTAAAAAAGAATAATTTTAGTAAAATATTGGTTTGGAAAATTATTTAAATAAAATGAGTGTGATAAAATAATAAAATATTTATTTTAATTAATTAAGTATCCCTATCCAATAAAATCCATAAATTATTAAATTAAATGAATTTATAAGCTAATTTATCCCAAATAAAAGTTATTTATTAATTTATAGGTTTTTAAAATTTTGGAAGATTACATCATGGCTTGTCTATCTAGTTGCAACTGTAAACATTTTATAACGCTATCTCTACTACTATTTGTTATATGCTAGATGCATAGGTGGTACTAGTATGAATAAAACTCTTGAGCAAGTTGATGATTTTATTAATAAATTGGCTTAAAATTCTCACAAATGGCATGTTGAATGTGCTTCGATACAAAGGAATGTAGGAATTCATTTTATAGATGCCATCACAGCATTTGAGGCTAAAATGGATTTAATCACTAAAAAATTAGATCATTTGAGTTGTGCTTCATGTATGGAGTTTCAAGCAAATATATTTGTGTATGACTTATGTGATGGACCATATGTTAGCATAGAGTGTTATGTAACTAATCCTTTCTAGCCATCTTTTGATTGAGTTAATTATCATACTAACAATGTGGGCAGGTCAAACAATCATTAATTAAATGTGTATGATTTAGGGTGGAGGAACCATCAAAACTTCACTTAGAGGAATGAAAATCCGGTGAGGCCCTTCAAATTCCCAAGACAAAGACCTATGCTGCTTGCTCCAATGCTGCTTCAGCAACCACATATGCCTTCCTTACAATAAATGTTAAGTAATTTCATTAGCACCACTACGACTCACTTCCAAAATTAAGAAGCCTCAGTAAACAACTTGGAAGCACAGATTGGGCAATTAGCTAATGTAATTTCTGGAAGGCACTCAACACATTGCTAAGTGATGCATAAATGCTAAATAAATTGGGTTATGCTATGTGTTAAAGATGGAATTTGGGTTGAATTCCAACAAAAGAGAAAAATAGAGTAGATAAGATGATAGAAGAATGAATTTGATCTACAAGTAATCATTGAGATCAAACACTTACGATTACCACATAAAGTTTCAACTAGTAAGATAAAGAATGTAAGACTTTGAAGAATAAAACAAAGTAATGCACTAAGCTTAGAGTGGTATGATTTTTGAATTCAACAAGCATGCCAAAGGGTTCAACGCCTTCATTCATTTTAGTTATTAACTCATATAAATAGTGTAAGAGCTTAGAAAAATTACAAAGACACAACTAACCCTTAGGTAACCATATAGGCTACAAACTTAACCAAATATGACTCTAATACAAGCTAACTATGGTAGGGAAGAACTAACCCAAAAGCATCGGCTTTTGAGCTAACTTAAACCCTTACATGCCCTTCCTAATACATAATAGTTGATATAATTAGCTTATAAACTATTATTAGGGCCTAGAAAATATACATTACAAAAATGGAAATTCTACTACAATACATTAGCTATAGGAATAGACCACTTTGAATCCTTAAATTATACTAATTAAGGTCTTGGAAATCAAAACAAATATGCCTCAAATCCAACTACATAATTTTAGACTTGAAATGCTACCTCTTCTTCTTAATTTTTGAACATTAAAACCCACAATATGGGTTGCTATAGCTGATGGGTTTTGATCTACGCTTGGCTAATTCTAAGCCATATTTGAGCCATCATAAAGCTAATAAAAGGTGGTGAGTTGATGGCTTTTATTATGTATTGCATGACTTACATGGTTCCAAATAATCTAGCTCATATATTAGTCCAATTAAGAATAATTTTGAATTCTCCCAAATTAGAAAAATTAATGAATATATTATTATTGTCATGTGTTTGGGGTGCTCTTACATCAGCAAGTGACATATTGATGAACTCAAAAGAGCAAGTTAATGCTATATCATTAATGAGTGAAAAGATATTGTTGAAACCACAACCTCAAGAGGTAAAGAAAGAAGAGGATAAAGCTCTAGAATTAATGTCTAAGTCATAAGATGAGGTAACCAAGAACCGATTTCAAGAGGTAAAATAGTATGTCCTTCCTCAGCCATTTCTAGGAAAGTATAAATTAAGTTAGATGCAAATTTTACTAAATTTATACATATTTTGAAAAATATTTAAATATATTTGCCATTGATTGATATTGTGAGGAAGATTCCTAATTATGCCAAATTTCTTAAGGATATTCCTGCTCATAAAAGGAAATTGGAAGATTGTGATACCATTAGATTAAAGGCGGAGTTTTCTAATATATTACAAAATAAATGTAATACCTCATATTTTTGTAAGATTTATTCAATGGAAAATTATGGTTTTTAATATAATTTAATAATGTTTAATCTTGATTTTGAACTAAAATTGGTTTTAAGTTAAACATGGGTTTGAATAAAGTATGGGAAATTGAATAAAATAAGTTTTCAAGTGGAAAAATCAACTCGTTCTATGAACCGATTGACTGGTCTTTCATTTCAACTAAAGGGGTTTTATTAGACTGAACTAATTAAATGGGTTAATGAACTAATCGATTGGTTGGTAGAATAGTCGACAGGTAGGCCAAACCGATCAACTAGTTGGTAGGACCAAGTATTTTTTTTTAGCCTTAATTTTTCTAGTATATTTCTTATATCAAAATGGAAATTTGATAATTAAGGTAGAGGATGACCTCACTCTTATCTTTTTCCACATCTCTCCTTTACACACATTTGAAATGATGCTTTAATTTTTAGATTATCACAACTCATTTGGGAGATTCCTATGTATGTTGATCTTTCATTACCCTTCTCTTGTTTGATATTTTATGGACAATATCAATGTGCAATCTCTAGAAAATCACCATTTGAGCTCTAAGGTAGAAGTCACACTATTTTTGGCAAATCCACCCATCCAGAAAGTAAGCCATTCTTATATTTAAAAGGGGCTTGAGTGTGTATGTGTTATGATGTATTATGAAAAATTTTATGTTTATATACCTGTATGAAATTTTGGCTTCTAATTGTTGCATGTTGAATTAATTGCGAATCCTGAGAAAAGGCATGATTTTAGAAAATCTAGGGTCTATTTCTTGAGAATAAAGAATGATTCAGTTTTTGAGCCTGTTAATTATTGGTATGTTGTTATGTTTTTGTCTGGATGTGGTAGGATTTTATTTTGTGTTGTCTAGAAGCAAACAAATTGATTGGTTAAGCCAAATTGATTGATTTGTTAGCCTAAACCAATCAACTATTTATTTTTTGGTGACCTTGTTCTCTCTCTACTTAACCCCATTTAATGCTTTAGTAGAACCAATAAATTAGTTTTAGACTAGTTGAATCCTTTGGCCAAACCATTCAAATAGTTTAAGGGAACCCTAGTTTTCGCTAAGCCAAATCAATCGAATGGTTGTGCAAAAAGGTGTGATTTTGACCTTTTGGACTTGATATGTTTTGAGACTATACCCAATGTTTTTATATGATTATTTAATGTTGGAAATACACTTTTGGTATGCATTAATTAACCTAATGGATAGATTATTTAAATCATAATTTATGTCATTCTCAATAAGTGATTGGGAAGGCCATAGTAGAAAAACCTAAATAAGTATGTTATGACTTCAAAAGGGTAATGTAACCTAGACTATTGGCCTAAGATGGATTATCAAATGGATTGATTAATAATGGTTAAGTACTCATGGAAATTCCACCACATGGTTGGATGGTAAAAATGGTTATGATGGAATGAGTATGTGGATGTATTTCTTAGATGTTTCATAGGCCTTGTACGATCCCATAAGCTTGGAATCTAACACACTAATCATTAAATTGGAAGACGATCAAGATGTTTATGGGTATGGATTACCCAATACCCAATTAGCTATTAGAGGTTAGTCTACCTTATAGGGTTTATTGGTGCCTTAGGGGTGGATCCTAGTAGATCTTGGTGTCTTACCTACTCTATACACTAATAATATTCTAGGGTAGGGTCACTTAGGTGTTTTTTGTCTTCGAATAGACTATATGTCCATTGGTAGTTACTTGACTTTAGCCAGACTTTATGTTAATTGGTGTTACTTAGCTTTGGCCAAACTTTATGTCCTCTGGTTTGGAATGACATCCATAGTATGGATATATTTCTACAATATTTGAGACCATGGGGTGGTGCACATTCTATTTCTCAACAAGACTAAGAATAATAAGAAGGATGTGCATAAGGAGGAAGATAAAAGGAAAGGAACAAGAAAGATAAACAAGTACTTATAAATAAATACTCTAATGTATTATTTAAGCTAGAAAATAAACCTAATATAAAATTATGTGAATGGATGGTAGAAGCCCTAAAAGTCATTTGAATAACCTACTTAGTAATTTGTATGATTTTATCTATGATGTTTCTATTATGTTGATAAGCTTGATGAGTCCTAAACTATCTGAGGTGTGTATATTTTGAATTTCTGATGCAATATATGGTCATGATAGAGCACGAATATTAAATTATATGTCATAAGCATGAATTATGTTAGTATGATCTCCACATTATGCCATTACTTTATATTCTTCCATTAAGAAGGTAACCTTGGTTACTTGGTATGAAGTGTACTAATGAGCCCATTATTTTAGTTACCTTCTTATTTTTATGAGTAGATGACCATATGATGGTTTTTGGGGGTGGCTAGTAGTGGGCCTACCTTATTTTGGGCTTGAGGCTTGAGAGAATAAGCATCCTAAGAATTTTATTTGGTCCCCAATGGAGTAGGGTTTGGGGCTATGCCATACCAATATAGTTCTGTATTTCAATTTAAGCTACTTTCATGTATTTGAGTATTTTAGGGACGTTTAAATTCCTATTCTATCAATGTTTTCTCTAAGTATCTATATATTGTGTTTCTTGTGCACTCTACTTCTACTTTATTTGGTTTGGTATCTTAGCCTTATATCTAACATGGGACAGGAGGCTCACATTTATCTTATGTTAGGTGCCATAGTAGTACCCTATTATTTCTATATGTGTTTAATATTTTCCTCTTCTATTATGTTTTAAAATTAAATTTTTTCGTAGTGACTTACTTCCTAAGTTGAAAGATCTATAAAATTTTACTATTCCATATGTGATGGGCAATTTGAAATTTGACAAATTTCTATGTGACATAGGTGCGAGCATAAACTTCGTGACCTTCTCTATTTTTTAAGTGTTTTGGTTTAAGAGAGCCAAACTCTACTGATAGTCTTTGAAACTAGTTGATAGATCTATTAAGTATCTTAGAGGAATAATAGAGTATGTTTTGGTGAAAGTGAAAAAATATATATTTTCCATCGATTTTGTTGTTTTTGATATGGATGAGGATCAAATGATTCCTTTCATTAATGGTTAACCATTTCTATCTACAGGAAAGACTCTAATTGATGTCAATGAGGGTAAGTTGATTTTTCAATTTCAAGGTAATGAAGTTACATTTAATGTTTCTAAAATCATGAAATACCCATCTAAGGATGATACTTCCTATAGCATTGATGTATTAGATGAAGTGATTAATGATTGTTTTCAAGCAAGTGTCATATAAGATCTTTTAGATATGTTCTTGGTATAATTCCAAGGGAATGAACATGGAGAAGGGGACAAAGACGTTGTTCAATACATAAGTTTTCGTACACCTTATGAGAGAAACAAATTATTCCTTTTATGAAGAATAGAGCAAGATCAGGTCCTGAAGTTAAAACCATCTGTTGAGGAGCCACCAACTTTAGAACTCAAGTAGCTTCCCAAACACTTAAAGTATGTTTTTATTAGTCATAATGATAATATCTAATGTGGAATATTATCTCTAAAGAATATTCTACAACCAGGAACTCTTGATTTGGAATTATAAGTCACAAATACTCCTCAAATGATCAACCACATCAACTTTAACTTTGATAATACTTGATGGCTTTTGTAGGGTGGCATTGATTTACTCTAAGATCAAATGCCTTCTAATGAGAAATCTTCTATTTCTCAATAGAGTAATCTTTCTACTCTCCAATACACTCAATTGAAGAAGGAGAGGAGAAGATACACAATTTCTCTTGTGTAGCTCTCTTTCAAAATTCAAAATGAACTTGTTTCATGTTATTCTCTATTGAAATCAATGTGTACATGGATTCATATATACATTTACCCATGCAAGCCTTTTTATTAATAATACCACTAATTGTCCCTTATTAATGAAATTAACTCCTAATGCACAATACACACATATTTAAAGAGTTACAATGATAATTTACAAGTGTTATAAAGTTTACAACAAAATGACAAAGCTACACAACTTTAATAATGTAATACATAGATAATCATATGTAGTCCAAATTTGTTTCATGTAGCCTTGTTCTTCCTTTAACTTTGTAATTGTTGTAATTCCATTGTCATTCTCTAATACATCCAAGATATTCAATAGCATGAACTTATTAAAAATATGTATAACACCTACTATAATTACTTGACAAAACATTAGCAACATAAGTGTTTTTTAGCATAATAGGTTCCATCTCACATTATGTTATTTCTTCTTATTCTTCATCATTTAAAGAATAAGATTGAGAGTGATATAGAGATGTTCCTACATCATTCTCCCCTTGTAAAGAAAATTTTTCCCTCAATTCAACATCACTATAATAAAGAGGTAAGTTACCAATATTGAAAGTCCTAGATACTCCATAATATTTAGGTAGTTCAAGTTTATATGTGTTATTTCAAATTTTCTTAAGATTTTGAATGGCCCGTTAGTTTTTTTTCAATATTTTATTCTTTCTTATTATTTTTTAAGTCTGGAAATCTTTCTTTTCTGAGATGAAATCATACCAAATCACCTAGTTTAAACACTTGTTGAATTCCACTTTTATTTGTGTGAGCTTGGTATTTACCATTTCATTTTTTCAATGCTCCCTTTAATTTGTTGATGAAGTTTTTTAAAGAATATGATTCTTTTCTTGAAATAATAATTATTTATATCTCCTCTATTAAATGACAACATATCAAGGGTAGATAAGGATTAACCCCATAGACAACCTCAAAAGGAATCGTTTGAGTTGTACTAGAACGACTCCTATTCTTTGCAAACTCAATATGCACAGGTTTTATATCCTAATCTAATTTTTCTTATTCACCAACCCTCCTAGAAAAGCACCAAGGTTTTGGTTTCACCATATGTTTGTGGATAATGGGAAGTACTAAATAACAACTTAGTGCCTAATATGTTCCAAAGTATATTCCAAAATTAGCTCAAGAATTTTAGATCTCCATCCTATACTATAATTTTGGTAACTGCATGTAACCTCACTATTTCTTGGAAATACAAGTCTACTTCATGTGTTCCGTTATCAATCTTATTTCAAGGTATAAAATGTTTCATTTTCAAAAATCTATCCATTACCACAATAATAGAATTCATGCTAACACTTTTCCAAGGTTGATCGGGTACTAGTAAAGGATTACACAAACCCTCATTTGAACATTTTTTTAACTTTTTAACAAGTTACACATCTTCCTATAATTTATTATACTAGTTTTATCATACGTGGTCAGTAGAAACTTTCTTGTAGTATTTCCATGGTCTTATGAACTCCAAAATGACCAGATATAGCCCATCATGTACTTCTTTAACAAGTAAATCACGTACACTAAAACAAGGTATGCAAAACTTATTAAGTTTGAAGAGATATTCTTGTAGTAAATAATTACCACAACTACCATTCTTTTTGCTTATATTATAGATGTCAACAAAATCTTCATCATTATCATAAAATTCCTTTCACATCTCAAATTCCAATAACTTAACATCCAACACGACTAATATCATGGATCTACCAGAAAAAGTATCTACTGCAACATTTTCTTTACCATTGAAATGTTTGATAGAAAATATGAAGGATTGTAAGAAACTAATCCATTTTGCATGCCTTGGACTAGTTTTCTTTTTCGCATGAAAATATTTCAAACTCTAATGGCTCGAATCCAAAACAAATGGTTTAAGCCTTAGACAATGACTCCATGTTTCTAGATTTCATTTGATGGGATAGAACTCTTTGTCAATGTGGAATAGTTCGGTCTCGATCCATTTAATTTCTCACTAAAAAAATACAATAGCTAGTTTTTCTTGTGAGAGTACACCTCTTATCTCTTCCTCACTTGTCGGTCACTCCACATAAAGTCAAAGCTCTAGTAGGTCCGATCATATAACATGTGAAAGATCTACTATATAATTCTACAACTAAGATACATGAAAGAAGTTGTGCATGTGTGACAACTCTACATGTAAGGTTAAGCAATATGAGGCTTCATCGACACAGTCCAAAATCTCTTATGGTCTGATGTACTAATATTTGAGCTTACCCTTTCTACCAAATCTCATGAATCTTTTGGTGGGAAACACCCTCAAAAGGACTCTATCACCAACCTTATAACCATCAGTGCATCTCCTTAGATCTACATAGCTCTTGTCGTAGTCTTGGATGGCTCTCATCCGACCTTGAATAAAACAAATGTGCCTAGTCATCTCCTTAATAAGCTCGGTTCCTAACAAGATTGCCTCACTGATATCGTTCTAACATGAGGGATTATAAAACTTTATTCTGTACAAGGCTTGAAAAGGCTCTATCTTGATACTGGTGTAGTAATTGTTTTTGTAGGAGAACTCAATCAAGTCTAGATGATCCTCTCAACTTCCCCTAAAATCTAGCACACAAGATCGAAGCATGTCTTCTAGGGTCTAAATGGTTCTCTCGATCTGACCATCTATAATTTGGTGAAAAGTTTTACTCATCTTCAATTGAGTACCAAAGGAAACTTGCGATTTCTGCTAGAAGTGTGATAAGAACATGAAGTCTTGATCAGACCCAATGTCCTTAGGAACTCTATGTTGTCTTACCACATCTTTTTGTAGGCATTGATCAATTGCTCCATGCTCCATATTTCCTTCATTGGAATAAACACGACTGACTAAGTTAAACAGTCCACAATATTCCAGATGGAATCATATTTACTACAGGTTCTTAGAAGTCTAACCACAAATTCTATTGATATGCTATCCCACTTCCACTTAGAAACTTCCAATAATTGTACTAATCTACCAATCTCTTTTGTTACATTTTAACCTTATAACAAGTTATACATCAAGCAACAAACTCTATTACTTACTGCTTTATCTAGGGACACCAATATACCCTCTTCGAATCCTTATACAACTTGTCCTCTTTAGGGTGAACAGAATAAAGAGTACAATATCTTTCGTCAAGGATCTTCTTCTTAAGCTCCACATAACCCCAACATCTACCACGATATATAATATTTTCATCCTCATGGATTTGGAATCCTTTGGCTATACCTTCTATAATACCTATTTGATTTCTCTCAAGCATGACATCAACCTTAGTTAGCTTGGATCTCCTCAAAGATTGAATGTGTAATTGTGAGTGCACTCATTCTTACCTCTAGGATTCCAACTATAACTCATTTGATTTCCATCTTCTTAATCTCTTGAAATAATTGATTTGACAAAATAATCACTCCCAAAGAGTGTAATATTTTTTGGTTAAGTGTATCTACCAACACATTGGCTTTACCCTTATAGTAAGTTAATTCTAAGACATATTCCTTGACTAATTCCAACCACTAATGTTGTCTTAGTCTCAACTCCCATTGAGTGAAAATGTACTTAAGACATTATGGTTAGTGTAGAACTTGCACCGAACTCTATGGAGATAGTGCATCCAAATCATAAGAGCAAACACTACCGCCGAAAGTTCCAATTCATGCATTGGATAGTTCTGCTCATGTGGCTTTAGTTGTCTTGAGGAATATGCTGCCACTCTTCCATGTTGCATTAGCACCCAACCTAGCTTGTGCTTGGAAGTATCACTGTACACTTTAAATCCATCGTCCTCGCTTGGCACTGTGAGTGCTGGTGCTAAAGTAAAATACCTCTTCAACTCCTCAAAATCTTCACCAAACTTCTCATTCCACTAAAATTAGGTAGGCTTCTTCAAAATGTAGGCTAATGGTCGAGTGATCATAGAAAAGTTTGCTACAAATAATGGTAATAACCGTTCAACCCTATAAAACTTCGCACATCCTTCATATAAGTGGGTGTTGGCCATTTAGAAATAGCTTTAATCTTGGAAAGATCCATTGCCACACCATTTTTTGATATCACATGCATGACTGAGGAAGGCCACTTGATCTAACAAATACTCACACTTTGAGAGCTTAACATACAGCTAATGTGATTTGAGTAAGGCTAAAGTCTACCTCAAGTGTTGCTCATAAATGAGAATGTTGTTGATGAACACTAAAAAAAACTAGTCCAAGAAAGGTTAGAAGATCTGATTCATTAGGGACATGAAAGCTATAGGTGCATTAGTGATTCTAAAGGGCATTATTGTGAAATCATAATGGTTAAACCTTATCCAAAAAGGAATCTTAGGAATGTCTTGATATATTTTCCTCAACTGGTGATCACCTAATAGAAGATCAATTTTGGAGAACACGTTAGCCCCCTTGAGTTGATAAAACAAATTGTTGAACCTTAGCAAAGGATAATGCTTCTTCATCATCACCTAGTTTAATTGTCGATATTCGATACACAGTCTCAAGCTTCTATTCTTCTTCTTCATGAACAACGTCAGCCACCCAATCCCCCCTCCACCCCTATCAAATTCAATTTGAAAGGGAAGGGAAGAGAAGGGGAAGGGGTCCCAAGTAGAACCAGAAATGTGAGGTGCTTCAAGTGCCAAGGAGTTAAGCATTACCAAAATCAATACCCTAACTGAAGGGTTATGACCCTAGTAAAGCTAAATGAGGTGGTCCTCGAGGAAGAATTGGAGGAGGATACCTTAGTTTACAGAGAAAAAGTAGAGGTAGAGGCACCACCTAATGTAGGAGAGGTTCTAATAATAAGGTGGATTTTGCATGCCAAAGAAAGCCAAACTGGTGATGTCCTAACTTAGTCTAGACTTTGCATCAAAATATTGATAGGCTCTACTGTAGAATTCAAAAGTGATGATAAAAAAAGAGTGCTCATCTTTCAAATAAAATGCACCATTAGTGGCAAGGTTTGATCCCTTATTATGGATAGTTGAAGTTTTGCAAATGTAGCCTCATGCACATTGGTGGAAAATCTTGGTTTAGTTATCACACTTCACACCAAGCCATACAAATTACAATGGTTGAATAATGGTAGTATTGTGGAATTGATGAAGCAATTTCCTATGGTTTTTTCCATCAAAATAACCTAACATGATAATTGTTATGTGATGTAGTCCCAATGGACACATGACACTTGATTTTTGGCTGCCCTTGGAAATATAATAGGCGCGCGACTCATGATGGGAGGAAGAATACCTATACTTTGAATTATGCTAAGACGAATATCATCCTGACCTATTTATTATTCTTAGTAGGTGAGAATGAGATGAAGCAACCCATGGACCCTCAGGTTAGGGTTATGATAGAAAGGATTAAATATGTATTTCTAAAAGACTTACCCCATGTAATACCCTAATATGATGCAAAAAACACAAATAGATCTTATACTCGGTGTTACCTTACATAATAAGGCTGCCATCGTTATAATCACAAGGAATCCATGGATCTTTATAAATAAGTGGAAGAACTACTAACCAAGGGATTAATTATATAATCCCTTAGGCCTTGTGTTGTACTGGCTTTGATAGTACCAAAGAAGGATAGATCTATGACGATGTGTGTTGGTAGTAGAGCTATCAACAATATCACCATCAAGTATAAGTATCCTATACCTAGACTTGATGACTTGCTTGATTGTTTGTATGGCTCGTCTCATTTTTCCAAAATTGACCTTCGTAGAAGTTATTACCAAATTAAAATGAAGGAAGGTGATGAGTGGAAAACCACATTCAAAATAAAAAAGGTTGCATGGTATACCTAAATCCATTGTTTCGGATAGGGATACCAAGTTCCTCAGTTATATTTGGAAGACCTTATGGAGGTTAGTCAATATAAAACTTCTCTTTAGTATCACTTAACATCCATAAATTGATGGCTAAACTGAAGTAACCAACCACACTCTCACTATGATTCTTTAGATTTTGGTCTATAAATCCTTATAAGATTTAGGACATCAAACTTAGATTTGCCTAATTTCCATATTATTGGTCCCCTACATCTGCTAATAGGCACTCCCTGTTCGAGGTTGTTTATGGGGCGAATCCCACTTCTCCTATTAACCTCATAACGTTGTCTATAGATGAAATAATAAAATTTGAAGCTCAATACCAAACCAAAAAGATGAAATGACTTCACGAGCAAGTAAGATAAAAAATTGAGAAAGTTAATGAACTACATATAACAAGGGCGAACAAGCACCGTAAAAAATATTTATATGAGGCCAAAGATTTAGCTTAGCTTCCCCTACATAAAAAATGATTTTCCAACAAAATAAAGAACAAGTTAATGCCAAGGGGCAATGGAGCGTATAGAGTATTGGAGAAGATAAGTGATAATAGCAATAAGCTTGAGTTGTCAGATGACATGGGAAACATATTCAACACCTTCATTATTGGAGAATTACTCTTCTACATCCATGATAATCCTTTTTGTCTAACTGAGGAACCTTTTAGGAGAGATAGAATCATGTAGGAGCATCCCCTTCACAATATCCAATATTAATCACTCGTCTCCCTAAATAAGAAGACCAAAAAATTCTTCTAACTTGGGAGGGATTAAACTAAATTATCTTCCCAATATTTTCACATCTAATCCTTTCTTTTGTAACTCAACCATGAACAACCAAAGTAAACCCACAAAACTTCCATTTTCAAGTGCACATGGAGCCATAAAAAGCCATCTAAACTCACCTCCAAGCCACCCGATTTCACACACAAAAATGCAAGCCACTTTGCAACCATCTTTATAGCCAACTTTCACTTAATTTTCTACCCCAAACTAGCACATTTTTATGGATTAAATCCAGCCCATAAATTACAACTCCCCTTGCCACCACCATAAACTAAAGACTTATAAGACAAAAAGAGAAGGGAGTTTGTAGGCTATAAGGTGTAGATTTATGGGTACTTGTGGAGTTTTAATTCCTCACTTTTTGTACACTTGATAGCCCCATTTGTAGTTTGTGTTAGATTGTTAACTTTGTATTAACTTAAATCATGTAATAGCTTATACGTAGGAGGTTTTGTTCCACTCAACCCTAAATAATCCAAGACATTGGTTGTACATGAGGCACACAACCACAAGGGTGGAAAAAACCCTACAAGTTTAGTTAGAATTAAACTATGATAGTTACATGATGTGTAACTAGATATTTTAAATCTTACCCAGCTCATATATCTTATTGAGCATGGTTAATTTGTAAATAAAGAGTTTCACTCCTTTTAAGTGCAAGAAATGGATGAATGAAAGGATCTTTAGTCAGCCATTTCTTCTCCATGCTCAATAATTCCTATCTCCATGGCTAATGCATACTTTGGTTGGATATTATCTAAATTTCTTGTATTTTTTTTTATCTTGAGTGCTAATATTACTCAAGTTCTTGATTCAAGTATATGAATTACGGGTTACTTTATTCATACATTCACCTCTTTATCTCTCTTCTTCCATCCAAATATTTGGTGGTCTTTCTGATCCATTATTTTTTACACCTAACTTAACCAAATTTGTATCCACCATGCATCAAATTGGTATCAAGAACCTTGAACAATCCATCATTTCTCAGCGTAAGCTTATTTTTTCTTCTATAATGAAACCTTTCCTTTCTAAGATGTAGCCACACAAAATCTCCTAGTTTAATATTTTATTCCCTCCAATGTTGATTTTCCTTCCTTATATTTATTTCATTGACCTTCTTGATTCTTTGTCTGAATTGATCATGTAATTTCTTAAAGGATTGAATTCTTTCTTTGGCTTTAAAATTTCTTTGGGCCTTGATAAGAAGTTAAGTGAGCTTAGTGACAGTGACTGGGTTAGCACCACAAACGATCTCAAAAATTGAATGTCTGGTGGTGTATATAGGGGAACTTTAGTATACAAATTTTGCTTAATGAAGCTTAAGGTGCCAATTCTTGAGGGACTTGTTCACTAAGCTATGCAAGATAGTAGTTAAGGTTTGATTGGTGATTTCAGTTTGACCATATGTTTGTGGGTGGTAGGTGGTGCTAAATAGATGTTTAGAATCAACTAACCTCCACAGACTTTTCTAGAAATAGCTAAGGAACCTAGTATCCTTATCCAAGACAATAAACTTAGGAATACAATGCAACCTTTCTACTTCTTTGAAGAATATATTTCCTATATAAGAATCATTATCTATCTCAAGGGATAAAATGAGACATATTAGAAAATTGATCCACTAACACCATAATGGTATCATTTTTCTTTTGAGTTCTAGGTAATGCCACTATAAATTCCATACTCACATGGTCCCAAGGTCGATGAGGGACTGGTAATGGAGTGTAAAATTCCTTTTTGGATGTGATTCTTGGACTTTTGATAAGCAGAACATCTAGCTATGACTCCATATACATCAATTATCATCTTAGGGTAATAAAATTGTTCATAAAGTATGTCATAGGTCTTGTTGATCCTAAATTGTCCAACAAGTCCATCTCCTTTATCCTCTCATACCAATAGCTCTTGAATGGACTCTTCAATATGTAAAGCTTAGTATTCTTGAATAGGAATCCATCTTGTATGATACAGGAGCCTCAAAGCTTGTCTTACTCATAAAATTATCCTAAAAAGTCTTCATACTCTTACTATAACTCCTTTAAGTATCCAAACCCTAATAATTAAGCTTCTAATAAGAATAACATAAAAATACCTTCTAGAGAGGACATTAGCTACTATATTGATTTTTCCACTCTTATGTTTTGATATAAAAGAGAAGGATTATACAACCTCTATTCACCTAGCATGCCTATAGTTGAGCTTGTGTTCCCAATTTACATACTTTATAGACTCATGATTGATATGTAATACAAATTGTGTGGGTCTCTAATAATTATACTAATGATATAGAGGCTTAATAATGGCATAAAACTTATTATCATACATATTTTAGTTGGACCTTAATCCATGGAGCTTTTCGCTAAAATAGGCTATGGGCTTGCCTTCTTGTATTAGGACTGCTCCAATCCCAACTCCACTTGAATCATATTTAACCTAAAAAACTTTAATAAAATCTAGTATCTTCAATATGTAGGCCTCACTTAGCTTACCGTTGATCACCTCAAATGCTTCTTAGGCTATGGGTGTCAACTTGAATTCTTTCTTCTTGAGACACTTAGTGATAGGGCCCAAAAGAGTGCTAAATCCTTTTATGAATCTCCTATAAATCGAGGCAATTCCATGAAAGGATAAAACATGGTTAATATATGTGGGTGTAGGCCATGACCTTATTACCTCCACCTTTGGCTCATCTGTTAAAATATAATCCTTAGATACAACAAACCCTAAGAAGGTGACTTTTGGAAAAATTAAGTCACACTTCTCTAACTTTCCATATAATTTTTTGTTTTTAAGGGCCAAAAATACAAATATTAAATGCTTTACATGATCTTCACTACTAGAGGAGCATAGAAGTATATCATCAATGTATACTAAAATAAATTTAGAGATGAAAGTCCTAAGGACGTCATCCATGAGCCTCATGAAGGTGCTAGTTGTATTGAAGAGACCAAAAGCCATCACCATCCATTCATATAATCCTCCCATGTTTTTGAAGGCATTATTCCATTCATCTCCCTCCTTTAATCTAATATAGTAGTATCCACTATCCACTCCTCAAATTAATTTTCAAAAACATACAAGCTCCATGTAAGTAGTCCAATGTATCATCAAGTCTAGGCATATGATACCTATATTTGATGGTGATGCTATTAATAGCTCTACTATTAATACACATCCTCATACTCTCATCCTTCTTTATTACAAAAGGTCAGGTACCGCACAAGGGCTAAGATATTCTCTAATGAACCCCTTTTGCAATAATTCATCAACTTTCCTTTGTAGTTCCCCTAGCCTCCTTAGGATTACACCTATAGGCAGGCTTGTTAGTGAATTTAGCACTGAGTACCGAGTTGATTTGGTGCTCAATTATCCTTAGGGGGTATCTCACTAGGTAGTTCATTTTGAAAGACATCCCCAAACTCCCCTAGCAAAGGTTTAATCTGTAGGTCACTTTCTCCACTTCCTTTATTATCTTCAAGCAAAAATAAAAAATACATGACATTCCCCTTTGCTAGCACCTTGTTTATCCCCTTACTATTTAGAAACAAGGTCTTCTTCTTTTCTATTTCCTCTTTAATAAGTGAGAAACAGGGGATCTAGGGGTATGAGTACAATGTTCTTTTTGTAAATTTTCAAACAATAAGTGTTTCTCCTAACATCATGTTGGACATACCTATCATAATACCAAGGTATTTATAGAAATAGATGACAAGAATCAATAGGAACTACATCACATAATACATTATCTTGGTAGGTTTTCCGGATGGAAAAAGGAACTATAACATGTTTGGTTACTTCAACCATGCTTCCATTATTAAGCTATTATAGCTTATATTGTTTATCATATTAAGTGGTAGGCAAGTTAAGCTTCTCCACAACTATGTAAGAGGCCACATTAGCATACCACCATTAATAAGAAAGGAATGTACCTTACCAAGGATCACACACTAGGTTTGAAATATTTTCTCCCCTTGTGTCTCCTTCTTCATAAACTCCTTGGTGTGCAATACCCTTCTCACAATTAGGGTTTCTTCTACATCTGAGGGGTTCCACTTCTTACTCTTCTTCCTCATCACGAACCAATTTGGTTTCTTCCATTTTCTCTTCATGGGCCGCTTCCTCCAAGTCCAACAGAGTCATAACTCTTTTGTTGGAACACTCATTTTGATAGTGCCCTAGAACTTAACACTTGAAACACCTCATGCCCTTTGGTTTGTTAGGTTCAAACCTATCACCTTTCCCTCTGTCCATCACTTCAATATTTTGAATAGGATGGAATATCTTGGATGATGAGTGGACCTCTTTATGAATCTTCCTTGATGAAACTTTGATCCTCTCCTCTCTTTCTTATGTTTCTCCACCTTAGTGGCTAGATGAAAAGCTCATCTAAGGTGTAGTACTTGTGCAACTCCACCTTGCATGTAATGTCACTACTTAACCCTCTAAGGAGATGTGACATTGTGCTCCTTTACGTTGTCCAACTTTAACCTCATCTTCAATCGCTCAAACTCCTTCATGTAAGCTTCAACACTCATTGAAACTTGCCTCAAGGAGGACATCTTATTGTATAATTCTTGAGTGTAAGATGAGGGTAAAAACCTTTCTTTAAAAGCTTCTTCATCTTTGACCAATATTTTACCTTAAACTTTCCCTTCTTTCTCCTTTGGTGAGTAAGGATTTCCTAATATAAGAAGGCATGTCCTTTGAGCTCAAGGACCACAACCCTAAAACTCTTCTCATCATTATAACCCCTTGCTTCAAACATCTTAGAGCACCTCAACTCCAACTCTATGGAATCTTTAGGGTTATGTGACCCATCGAATTTGGGCACTTTACTTTTCATGTCATGAAAAGGATCTCTCCTTTCATATATCCTTCTTCTATCATGTAGGGAATCTCTTAGAGAGGAGTTATAATCACTAGTATCATCACTTGTGTTAGATTTAACCACCTCATGTTGGTAAATTGGGGTCTTCATCTCGGTTGTGGGGAACTATTTGAGCATGGGGTGTTAGGATTTTACATAATATTCTCTAAAATGACAAGGACTCTTCTCATGTTATTTTGGAGATTTTCAATGGTTTGGTCTCTTCTCAAGTTTTGTGCCTCTTCAAGTCTTACTCTTCTTGGGATTTGTTTATCATCTATAATTGCTTGAGTTTAAAGAAGAAAAAAATAGAGGAAGAGGATGTGTTTTGTTAGGAGAGGTTAAGTGGGGTTTGAAAGTTTTGGCGGGTGGCTAGAAAACTTTTTCATGAATTATTTGTGCTTAGACAGGGTAAATAAATAAAAGAAGAGATAAAAATTATTCTAAACTTTCAAACTTAAGCTCTACTATAAATTTGATGAATATGCTAAACAATTTAGCACCTGCATAATGGAAAATGGTGGCTTATGGGATACTTAACCACTGAAATTTAAAAAGAGAGAAGGGATAAGAAGTAGGATAGTATGTGATCCACGGTAGTGCTAAAGATAAAACACTCATAATTACCACTCAAGGTCTTAACACTTGAGATAAATTTTGTGAGATTTTATACTCAAAACAAAGTTTCCATTCACCTTTGTAGAGAGGAAATATGGGAACTTAAAATTTTAATTTCTCATTAAAGGGATAGTGTGTTGTAGTGTGTTGAGGTTGTCCATATTTAGTGGCAGCCATCGTTACAAAAATTTTATTATACACTTACACTTTAGCTACCTAATTACATTCCAACCATTCTTTGCTATCTAGTTATCTAAGATATGCTAACAACTAGTCTGATGATAACTAAAATGAGGTCAATCCATGTGTTGTATTTTGATAGCCCATGTGTGGATGATATCAAATACAAGCATGGAACTCCTTACATGCTAAAATGGTAGGTAATAAATCAAAGCACGAATAACTCATTTATCCCCCCATACCTAATGAATCATCACCCATAGTTTGTCAATCAAAATAATCTGATTTGGAGGTGTTAACCTGTGCGTCTATCATTTGGGTTGACTATGCCTAGACATTGCCTTGATGGTTGGTTAATACCCAAAAAACGTCATTGAATCTCACCAACCCCCACTCTCTTTATGCCTTGTCTTTTTCTACCTTTTTAATTTTAAATTTCTTAGTGCAAGTGGGCTAATTGTGCTCATTATTTGCAACAAACGATAGCTAGCTGAATCTTGCATAGATCGGTGCCCTTTATGTGCCTCAATGTATAGCCATGCACGTGGCTAGCATGGTTGGTGCATGGCCGATACTCTACCTTATTTTAGCTAATAAATTTTGTTCAAGTTAAGAGTATTTTGTGATCCCCTAACTTAGTAAAATTAATATAATACTCCCAAATTTTGGAACTTAAAAATTTCATTTTAAAGAGTTAATAGCGGAAGTTAAAACACAAAACGTAGGGGTGTCATGCTACATCCAACATAGAAGAGACACTTCCTATACCGAGTCTATATCAGCTGCAAGCAAAAGTGACCTTATACTTAGGAATCAGGTGTAGGAAGTACTTGATTCCACCGTGATACAGGATATAAAATAGAGAGAAGATAATAAATAGTGAAAATAGAGGACTAAGAGTGCAAAGAAAGATAGAGATATTAGAATAACTATACCCTTTACCAAATCATTTAGCACTCACTCAAGGCAAGAACATCAAGCTAATAATCATCAATCACCTACAAAATGGGATAAATCTACTTGTGGGAATGAGCAACACCCATAAAAATGGGTTGTCAATATATTGCGTATTGAGTAAGGGAATAATATTATCGAAATATAGATACAAATAGCACATGCTTTTACATTAAATAATAAGGGAATAACCAAATAAATGAAATATCTTATAAGATAAAATATGATCCTGATTCTTTCATTAAGTATGATTCGTTTTCATTCTTTTATATACTTTGAGTGTAGGAACCCCTCTATTTTTAAATCGGTGGAATGGTCTGAAACATTATCTCAAGGACAATACACCCGGGCCACTATTCTTTTGGTTGGAATGGAGATTAAAAAAAATCTTTTTGGGGCAAAATACTTTGAAATATCTAAAAATAATATTTGATTTGAAATTTGGGATATTCGAAATATCGAATATCCGAATTTTTGGATCAGATATAAACTATAACCCATATTATCCAAATAAAATTTTCTATATAAAAAAGACCACCAAATCACAAATATATTACATATTATCTGATCTTCTGAGCAAATATCTGATCCGTTCAGTAAATATCCGACTTGTTCAACAAATATCCGATATTAAAACTAAAATTAAAGCTACTATATCACAATATTAAATTAGATTCTACTAGATATAAAAAGGGATTATATCAAATATATAATTTCAACCAAAATAAATTTTGGCCTAAATACTAAATCAAGTAGGTAAAAATTATATATATGTATATATATACACACATACGCATCTAAATATATTTATATATAAAATACAAAATTATACAAAATATATAAATATTTTTTTTGAATCGAATATTGTTTTTATTTATCGGATCGAATATCTTGTTTATTTGAATTTTTATTGATTGGAATGGATATTTGATTTGGACAAAAAAAATTAGATTGGTTATTTACTTTTTTGATCGGATCGCTTTTGATATCGGATCAGATAACATAAATAATCCTAGTTATGATTTGTCAAAAAAACTAAAAAACCATGCATTGTATTTTTTCTCTTAAAAAAATGGTTTGTTGATTACTTAAGGGAGACTAGTGAGCATAAAATGAATGAACCAATTTAGTATCATATTATCATTTCCAAGTTCAATATTAGAAGGGTTATTTGCTATTGTTCTCTTAATAGGCATCGATATGTCTACCGGAACCATGTGACACCTATTAGAAATTAAATTTCATATCAAAAATAGTATGATTGATGTATTATTTTCGAATCTATAAGTTGACTTGCAAAATTAAATAAAAAAAAATCTTTAATTATAATAAATTATACAACTGTTTATGGACACTTGTTAGAAAATTCAAGCAGACTTGTATTATATATGAACAAACTTTTGATTTCTTATTGGTTTAAATATTTAGTAACTTTCTTCTTTTTTGTTATAAGGAGCTACATATGAGACTAAATAAATCTTATATAAAATGTAGATTACTTTAACTAGCCGGAGTCATTTCACAAGACCGCCGCCTCAATAAGTAGATTTGCGATGACAGTATATTTGAGCACCTCAGTTAATCAAATTTCGTAACACTATAAATAGAAAATTAATCTTCGAAATTTTCTGCATTCGTGCAAAAGATTGTATGATCTTCTATTATAAAGACGCTGCGCTTCGGCGACACTATGCACCAAGACGAGGCATCTTGCAGCAAAAATGCCGAAAGGCCCAGGTCAAATAAAGAACCGGAAACTTTCGTGAGGAAAACAAGGAAACATGACAAAGCACACGACACAAAGCAACTGAAATTGGACCCTTTGGTCAAATTATAGTCAAAAGCATCAAACCCACCTTATACCCCTCGTCTCTCTGCTCCCTTCATTTCTACCCCCTCCTCCTCAGTCCTCCCCCTCTCTCCCATCAAATTTCGTATATAAACACGAAGGCAGAAACGGCTCATTCCTGCAGGCAACGCTCCCCCCTTCCTTCCTTCTTTCTCTTTCCCTTTGCTCTCCTATCACATGGCTTCATCAAACGGAGAGGCGTCATCAATTGGGAAAGACCCAGAAACCCAGAGACCTGAATCTTCCCAAAATTCTACTTCCCCGTCGATCAAAATTCCATCTGTACCCAATTTGCCCAAAGTAGGAGATTCTTCAAGTTCAGTCAATATCCCTTCTTTCTCTAAGCTTTTAGAAGGCGTAATGGCTGCTGGTTCTCGTCAGCTTCAACCCGTGGTGGTTCAAACGAACCCAGACCATCCGTTAGTTCAGAATTTCATATTTGAGGTACAAATAATCTCTTTTTTTTTCTTTTTTTTTTCCCTTAGTTTAGTTTATCGAAATTCCATTTCGTAATTCATATTGAAATGCTAGAATTAATAATCACGAACGCCTCTTTTTCTCTTGTCTGGTTTGATTGTAAGACTCCCTTAATATTGGTATTTGTCGGACTTCGATTGACCAAATATTGTACAACAATTTTCAGTACATGCGTTTTGTGCTGTGTTTTTAAGACTTAGTTGCCTTTACGGCTTGTTTTCTTTTGCTGTGAAGTATCTTTAAGGTCTTTCTTATTTTCATTTTTTTTGGCGAACTGTTTATTTCTGTATCTAGTCGATTATGCAATTTTTCAATCTCTCTTATTCTACTCTGTATTTATTTATTTATTTGTTTATTATTTTACAATATAGTTTTTCAACTTTGATCTCGTTTGGTTATTGATGGGCCAAAAAGAGTGGGGCTTATTTTGTTTCAATCAAGACTAACCTTTTGTTGCTGTTATGGAATACTTCATGGAAAACAGAGAATACATAAAGGTAGATTTAGGTTAAAGCTTCAAATTCTGATAACACCTTAAACAAAGTAATAAATTATAAAGAAATAATATTGTTGTTAAACATAGTCTATGGATGGGAGTGAGATAGTCATTCCTCTTAACTTAGCCCATATTTAGAGCTACTTATCAAAATTAATTATCGATAATAATTATTTATTTTGGAAACTTTTTTAGGCTAAAAAGTTCATAAAATAAGTACTTATCATAGATAACTACTTTTGATTAGTAATTCCAAACAAGCTATTATTTATCTGACGTTCATTTGATAGTAGGTTACCATGGGACTGTCAATGAATAAAGGGTGTTAAAAACGATTGACTCCTGCACAAATATTCTCTGAATAGAGGCTTTGATTGGGAAGGTGAGATTTCTTGAATTAAATTGAAAATTCATACAAATATTTCATTCCCATTTGGTAATCTACTGCTTAACAACTACAGGAATGAAATTAATTAGTTGTTAATAATGTTTCATATTATTAGTCCGATTACCTCCATTCCTTCTAGACTTGTACAAGATTATATTTGGATGAACTTTTGGGAAGGGGTAACGATAGAAACAAGGATATTGCTGTTTTTGAGGAGATTGATGATGATAATGATGTTGAAGAATACTGTGATCGCTATGGAATATTGATGCTCCGTAAATTCAAGGTAGGGAACTAGGTGTCAAGGAATCTCTTGAAGAAGTCTCGTTGTTTGCCAAGAAGAAATAAAAAAAGGAAAGTGATTTAGGTGGAACTGTTTGATCTACTAGAGAACTTAGTGAGCATGAATCATTTTTGGTTATGGCGATTTCCATTCATAGCATGCCTGAAATGCCTATACTTTACAGAAATGGTAATAATTTCCAGGCTTTTCTTAGAATTATTTTGTTTTCTGTAGATATAGTTACGATGAATGTAAACGTGAATAAATTTACGTCCTATTGAGATTGATGAGATTTGTTATTTTCATCCCCATTTCATTGATTTTCAAACACAAAACATGGATCTATTTCTTACTGTTTACACTTTTTCCGACACAATGACAATAGAGATAGCATTTAATTTTCAGCAGATGATAAATTAAATTCCATTTCAATTTCTAATGGATTTTATTTCAAACAAATGGCCAGTTGCCGATTCACCCTGCCTACCTATCTGCTGAAGGTTGGCATTTGTTTCAATGCGTTTTCAGAAGTTCCTTTTCCATCAATGAATATATTGGTAGTATGTAGACACCAGAGCTAGAATTGGACTTCTACATCTGGGTACCCTCAGACGAAAATAAAAAGGATCCTTAGACCTGCCACATCTGCAGAGTTGAATCAGCATAGTCTAACAGAAATAGAGGGAAGCAGAAACTAAGTCAGAGTGGAAGCGATTTTTATAACCATTTGTAGGCTGATTGAACTTTTACTCCATTTTCAAGCTTTTTACTTGAATATATGGGTTTCCATTTTCTGTCATTCAAATTTGTGGATTCCAAGGGTTTTTCTTTTTATATATAAGAAAAACTTTTATGTTGTGGATCTATTAGGTCAGGTTCATTAGCTTTGCCAAGAGCATGTTGATTCCTTGGTGTTTTTGTACAAATCAAATTTCATTTTGGAGAATGAACCGCAGAAAGATCTCAAAGAAGCCCTGTTATCTGAGTAGTGGTAGTTAGTAAAATTCTGTTAAGATGGATCTTTAATAAATAAGTTCTTAACTAGATATATCTTCTTTTTTCTTTCTGTCCTTCTGGATTTAATAAATAAGTACTCGAAAAAGCTGAAAGTTTTAAAACTGTAATTGGTTAATTATTAAAGAAGTGTTAAAATTAATATTGTCTTAGTTTAGGAGCGTGCAACTAGGTAGCACGGGGGTAGGGTTGAGAAAATAGGAAATGAACAATTCTTAAAAAGGGGCAGGGGGAACTTGTTTAGAAATCCATTCACTCAAAAGAGCACAAAGCTTCATAAATGTCATTTCAAAATTAAATAAATTAGTCACAAAAAGTCATTTAAAGTTTATTTGTATATCAATAGTTTTGTACGTGGTGAGCAAGGTTTAGTGAGGAGTGAGGACCAAGATTTCTAAGAGTTGGGAGGGTTTTGCACAAGTATAAAATTGGAGGAAAAAGGCCAAAATGTGTTTGAAAACAGCCAGTCATCTCGGCCTTTCTTTTTATTATTATTATTTTTTTTTTTTCCTTACAAGCAATCAATCTTTAGATTTCCGCTTTAGTTTTGGTATTGGAAACATTTTTGAGATGGAAAACCACCACCTAAAATAGTTTTCGTGCAGCATCGGTTGGTGCCATGGTGTGAAAATGAGCTAAACTAGAGAAGAAAGAGATTTTCTTTAGCTCCCTTTGTCCCAATTTTTTAGTCCCTTGTTAAACATTCATCTTTCTAAGGAATGTTATATAATGAGTACAAGTTTTCAAATATATTCTCAACTAAAAAAGAAATTTTCCATAGCATTAATTAAAGTGGATAGGTGATAGCATCACTTTATTTTGCCAATCTTGGTATTTAATGCAATTTAAAAGCAGAAAGTTAGTTTAGACAAATTCAATTAATTTTTAGCAATTAATCTATCAATGTAGACTATACTATAAGGCACTTCAAAATGGAATAAAAAATTGGGATGGAGGGAGCTGTTGATGCATTGTGTGTTTGGATGACCATTTCAAGTAACTTAGTTTATTTGATTAAAAAATCATTTGATCAATTTTAGGTGTGCAGATGACAATTTTTTTTTAAATTTAAAATTTTATCTTTAAAGCTCTTATTTGATAAGTTTATTAGAGTAGGTTGTGAAACAAGCTTTTAAAGTTTCAACTTTTATATAACTTCTCAACTAGTCATGTCAAACACATTCAAGGTGCGTTGTCCTCAAATTCGTTGTTGTGGCTGAAACTTTGATCTAAGGAGATATCAAAAAATTATTGATGGATATCTTCCTATCTTGCATGTGACCTTGTTCAGACCGTTAGACCCCTACATGTAGTTGCATGCCTTCCAACTAATTGTGATTGTTAGGTAGCTGGAATAGCTGGACACAAGTTTTCAATCCCAATCATGCCCCAAATAATACACAATTACATTATCTGTGCTTCATTTCTCAGTCTAGAGTGCTTTGTTTTTTTAGGTTCATCAGGGAAAATATGAAATGTCACATCGAGAAGCCTTAGAGAGTGTTACAGCTAAAGCTGCTCAAAGTAAGGTTGAAGCTCAGACTTGGCCTCTGCCTGAACCACCCACTCCAGCTTTACCCACCAATACAGATAAACAACTCGTCTTATACCAGGAGAGGGCTAAAGCTTCACCAAACAACTTAGATAAACAACTCATCCTACACCAGGACGAAGATGCCAATGCTGGAATGCCAAATCATTTCACTGAGCCACTTTATTACAACTTTCTCAAGTCAACAAGTTCGGATGGATACAAGTGGAGGAAGTATGGTCAAAAACAAGTGAAGAGTTCGGAAAGTTACCGGAGTTACTATAGATGCACATTCGTGGGTTGCAGTGCCAAGAAAACAGTACTGCAGTCTGATGGCTCCCAATTAGCAGTAGATGTGGATTACAAGGGCGAGCATAACCATGATCCACCACAACAAATTAGGGGCAAAAACATTAATAAGAAAAGGCGTGCATCATTTGCAGGAGTTTTGACTGATAATGTAAAGGACGCTGCTGATTCAGTACCAGAAAGGCTCTCTGCTGTCTCAGATTTACCCAAGTGCTCTAAGGAAGAGCATGAACCTACATTTCAGATGCGCGGAAGTGTGTTAAAGATTACTGATGGCTTGGGTGGAGATGGCAATGGAGAAGAAGCTGAGAATGAAAATGTGCAGAAGCCCAATGTAACCCAAGGGTAAGTTTTTGCTTACTGTGGATGGATTTACAAAATATCTTTTTGTTTTTAGGTTTTTTGCTGATTATCTTTGGATGCTTGATTTCTATAGGCTGGAAACTAATAAAGAGGTGTTATTTCCTGAAGAAAATCGCAGTCGATCAGATGATTGTAGTGGGAGTCCTGTGACAGATACAAATACCAAAGAGCATGAGGGCACATCAAAGCAGACAAAAAGGCATCTATATCCAATTTCTCCTTTCTGCTGACATCAAGAATAATTTCTTTTACACTAAAGGTTTACCAATATATCATTATCTTGAGACTCTCCATGCTCTAATCTGCAGGGTGACCGATGGACATAAAGCATTATCTCCTGATTCGAAGCGCAAAGCACTTAAACATCCCAAAATTGTTGTTCATGCAGCTACTGATGTGGGGATGTCTGGTGATGGCTATAGATGGCGAAAATATGGACAAAAGGCGGTCAAAGGCAACCCCCATCCTAGGTTACAATAGAATTTAGTAGACTATATACTATTCAGAGTAAAATGGCTGACTGGTCTGTTTATGTTGCTAACGTCTTTTGTATACATTTTACAGGAGCTATTATAGATGCACATCTGCAGGATGTCCTGTTCGTAAACAAGTCGAGAGAGCAACAGACAGCTCAGCAGCTATTGTAGTCACCTACGAGGGTGAGCATGATCATGACGTGCCTGTGCCTAAAAAGCCTAAGATTTCTGCTTCAAACAACAATAATGCTGCTGCCACAAACGATGTACCATTGCAGAAAAGTGGAACCTTATCTCTCTCTTCCTCAGATCAGGGGCAACAATGGCCTTCGACGTTACATTTGTCAGGTGATGTGAGCAATGGTGATATGAAGGTTGTGAAGATGGTAGATTCTAGTCCCTCAGATCAATTTGGACCATCCGATAAGATGTTGGAGTCTGCTACGACACTTCTGAGTATGGGAGCAGAACTCAAGTCTTGCTGATATCAAATGGAAGAATAATAGTCATAGTAAAAGAAAAGCGGAAGGGGAAAAGTGCATTGTTTCTTTATTTTTATTTTTAGCGCTGCATAACGTAAATGTTTTCATCATCTTCTACTTATATATAGATATATGGATAACATTATGGTCTTTGGCTATTTCATATTTTTTTTCTCTTTCCCATTTTTCCATTAATTAAAAGTCGAGTGTTTAAGAAAGTGTATGATATAGATTATATTGTTTCATAAATAGATTCTTGTAGAATTTTTTTTACCGTTTAGGAGGGTATACTAGAGGTTTTTATCATGCCAATTCATTAGTGCTTATTAGGTGCTGGCCAGTGGTTCAATGGTTAGAAGATGTTGCTACGCTGTGGGTTACAAGTTCAAGTCTAATCTCGGGCATAGGGTTCCCGTTTACCGCCCGTTTTGTAACATCAAATAAAAAATCACGAGTGGTTATGTCTCTTTAGTAAAGAGGAATTGTATATCTTGATACAGATAGTTAAGGCTTATCGCTTTGTAATTCGCTATTTTCCAATTGCCGACACGATGCGTTATTCAATAGTTGTCGAAATATGGCCTAAGACAAATATTAGTATATTTTATGTATAGGAACTTCCGTACATGATAAGTCGTTACAAATACAATTACCATTTAGTGAATGTGTACGAAATCAAGACACTGAAAAATCAGGCATAGGTACTGTGGCATCCAAAACTCTAACTTCAATGAATATATTTTGATCATAAAAGAAAAGAAAAAATCATTACATTTGAGGTAACACATCAAATTGACATAATAAGGTACAAATGGAGATATTTTTATAAAATTTAAACTTTATTTAAACGGTGGTAATATATTAAACATTGACATTCTTATAATTTGTGTCTTTTATTTTAAACAATGGTAATTAGAGATGTAAACGGGACGGGTTCGGGATGAGTATACCCATACCCGCATCTATACCCGATAAGAAAATCCGTACCCCTATCCAAATCCGTATCTTCTAACACATCCATATACGTATCCGTTGTATATCAGTTATTAGACAGATTATTCGTTTACCCATTAATAAATATTATCCGGTGGATAAATCTATTACCCAACGGATAAACTCATTCAGAGTGAAGCCAAATGATAATTTTAACCTTAATTTATACTATATTTATTTTAAAATTAAGGGTAAAAGAATAATTATATCTCGGGTAAATGAGTACGGATATGGATACGAGTACGGATATGGATATCCCATACCTGTATTCGTACATAAACCCGATGGGTATTATTTTTCATCCTCCATATCCGTATCTGTATATGTTTATCTATATCCATTTAAGTATTCCTCGGATAAAATCCATCAGATTTCAGGTAAAATCTGCCCTATTTACATCCTTAATGGTAATATGTTAGCTCATCCACATATATACACACACATTATAATATTGTAATACACATATTACATTGATACAAATATACATTCTTTAAAATAATAATAAATATGCTAGAACAATAATATATATTAAAATTCACATCTTATTGGATAAAAATATATAATTTAAAGGACTAAAATACACACATTATAAGTTAAAAGTACTTTTTTTTAATTTTTTATAAATGCACATTTTTCCAACAAAATAATACCCCCCCCTTTTTTTTCTGAATATAAATATGCATATTTTTGAATAAAGATATACATCTTTCTAGGGATAAACATAATATTATTCAAACTAGAAATCAAACGAAATCAAATTACAATTTTGTTTTGGTTTACAATTTTAAAACATATAGTATGGCTAAGAATCTTGGAGAATGGCTAGGTTAGAATTTATGATTTTGAAAAACTAAATGATGGTTTATAAACAACAAATCATGTGTGTGTGTGTGTGTGTGTTTCATTTAGTGTAACCCTAACTAATAGCTATGTTATGGAGATACGTATTTATAGTGAATTTTTGCTATAACAAGATTTTTTGTTTACATATATCTAATTATTAATATTATTGTAAGTACCATGTTAAAGATATGGATGTTTCATTAATATTATTGAGGTTGAAGATCAACGTTGTGTATGGGTGTGCATGAAAAGAACCATTCTTACATGGATAGGTAGTGAGAAAAGGTTGGGAAAACCTAAGCTCTAATAACAGAATGATGGGGATCTCTCTTGTTATCTACAATTTGGTTGGGTCTAGGAAGATCTTTAATCAAGTTTGAAGATGTTATTGTCAATTGTTTGGTTTGAATAGGATGTAGGATGAGAATATATCTAAATCGTACAGCAAGAGTTAGAACTAAGGGTTTTATGTAGAATAACTCCAAGTAATTCCTAAGAAGAAAATTATTTGACAAATGTGAGAATTTGTAAGCCAAGTGCTTGAAAGTTATTCGGTTCAATATCATAATCTTCCATGTATAATGTTCCCCAATGAGTATATATACTACTCATAAGAAGTAATTACAACAAAATAATAATTACTAATTACTTAATAACTAACCTATTTATTAACCCCGTTTAGATGTTGGTAACAACCTTTGCTATAGTGAATTTTGAGTTAACATAATCAACTAACCTCATGGCTGGTTTAGTTCTATAATTAATTAGAATGAGCTCTAATACTCTTATAAATGTAATTAAACACCTAATTAAATGATATTAACTACAACATTAAAAACATTGACCACAAGAATGGTAATGGAGCATAAGGGAGGTGATGCATAAGCTAAACAAATTGGGTCAAGCTTGATGATTGATGGTGGGAAAATGGTATAATTATCATCAAAAATGAAAAATTGAATGGAGGCGAAGGAGATGAAAAAGAAACCAAAATTCAAGTTTTTTAGATGTTACCTACTTACAAATACCAATCAAGGTATGAACAACTTGAAATAAAAAATTATAAGATTTTAAGGAGTGTAAGCCAATGTTCTTCACTTGAACATTGAATGATAAAAAGAGTTTGAAATCTCTAAATGGACCGAGTTAAGTTATTCCCCACATTCTATTCAGCCACCACTCTTCTAATGAGTGTGTTTGCCCTTAGAAAACTATAAAATGAACAAAATCAATTACACAAGTGGTCCACGAGTTAGGGGGATGGAGAATCATATTACTTATTTCCTCTTTAAAAAAAAGAAGAAAATGTTGGTTATATGGCCTAGTACAAACTACAACTTGCTATTAGCTAAAATGGCTAAAAGACAAACCTTATTTCCTCTTAATAGTTAACCAAAAGGGTGCAAATTTCTTCCTAATGAATTTAGTCCCCAAGGATGCTTTCCCAAGTCCCAAAATGTCTTGATAAGAGCATTTAACCAACTAAAACAGACTTGAATAAGTCATCTCTCTTCTTCTTGATTTTTGAATCTCTTATGCCCAAAATGACACCAAAAAGAGTTGTTGTGTCTCTTTTCATTTTTACTTGATTTTGTACTTTATTTTCTAGAAATAAAATATGAGAATAAAACCTCAAATTATTTTTAAATTTGTGCTCCACATGTGTGTGGCAGCAACATTTTTGAGACATATTGGAGCCATCTACGGGCAAGGTTGACAAATTGCATGGATTCTATATAGCTTACATGACTTGAAAATTTTAATTCATTAATTTACTCTCAGTTAGAAGAGTTTTGAATTCTTCAAATTTAGGAAAATTAATAAGAGTATGAGAAATGCTTGAAGGAGATGCTCCTACATGAAGTGGAAAGGAATCTCCCAGCCGAGTAGATGTAGTTTTGAAATTAAAACAATGTTTCCAGAGGTGTGTAGAGGAGAGAGGTGAAATAACACAAGGGTGAGGTCATCCTGACCCTTAATTTTCCAAATCAATTAGAGGCAACAAGTAGAGCTGAATACATGATTAAAAGGGTTAAGAATCTCTAAAGGATAACTTAGAGTTAGATTATTAAGGTTCCATTTTGGTATAAGAAATTTCCTCAATAAACTAAGGTTTAATAATATACAAAGTCTAACTAGCTAGTTGATCAGTTCCCTAATACTAGTTGAACCCTTTAGCTGAAATGATGAACTAGTATATCAACACACCTGAAAAATAGTTTTATTCAATATCTTAAGCTTTATTCAAATCCACCTTTACCTCAAACTCAGTTGTATTTCCAAATCAAAATAAAACATTATCAAATTTTAATAAATAGTATAACTTTCCATTTAATAAATCTTACAAAAATATGGGGTATCACACAAATCATCCTATGCTCATTAGATAGAGGCTGGATCATCATAGTTACCACACAAATGTAGTATTGATGTGGTAAAGTATTGATCAAAGAAACTACCTAAAATATGGTAAGGGTTCATCCAACACATTGAGGTCACACAATACCATAGTAATAATCATAATTTATTAGTATAACACCCAAGATCATGTTTGTAAGATAACCAAACATGCTTAAATAAGAACTATGGAAAATGATAATAAGGATCATGCGTTAGATTCACATAACATAAACCATATTATAAAGTTTCATTTAGTGACCACATACTTTCCATTCATTAAGATGATCGGTCTAACAACATCAAGTTATCCACCATGAACAAGACTTAAGGTGGCATACATATATAATGGGACACCACATCAACCATAAGGGGTTAGGATATATTAAAGGGGCTTTTGTTAAGGGATACCACACCAACCACACCTCTAGTGAACTTGTAGTGAGGGATAACACAAATTAGGATACCACACCCCCACACACGGTCTATGAACATCAAAAGGGCTTGTAATGAGATACCTCACCCATGACACCATGAGTGCATCTGTTTCTAGGGATACACAAGTTGGGATACTATACTTGCCTAATTCTTAGACAAACAAAATTATAGGGGGCTTGTAATGGGATACTTGACTCATCATAGCTAGACAAAAATGCCATATCTGCCTACTAAAGTGATACATATGGGATACAATTAGGTCAAAGCTAGGATGAAGGTTGCATATGAGTTCTTGCAAACTTAAAAATAAGAAAATGAAAGTGAGGTTGACGATGAAGAGAAAATATGATCTTTGGTAGCTCCGTAGAGCATATACTTCAAGATACCACCTATACTTCAAGATACCACCTAAGGTATTCAACACTTAGGATTAAATCAGCAAGATATTATGGGATAAGATTCAAAATCTTACACTTGAGTATGAAGGGTAAGGGGAGCTCAAAAATAAGAACATTTGGCAACCAAATGTGATTTTTACTTTATTAATCCTCAACTCAACACTTACATGACTTGGTTGAGGCTCTTTTTGTTACAACTTGACTACCTATTACATGTGGATTAAATAATTCAATTTTAACGATCAAGTGTAGTTAAAGTCACAAAAATAACCCTTCTAAAATATTCATGTGCTCCTATGTTGGGGTCTAGTTACTATTACATTAATGAGATAAAAGTATATAAAAATAAGCTAAAGCAAGATCCTAACAATTGATAATTAAAAAGGAAAGAGACAAGGAATTCTTTTAGATTGTAAGATAATTAAAAGTGTAAAGAATGTCTTTATGTGAGATATGAAAGTAAAGTAGGTCTGGATGGCAACAAATCATGTTTGAAAAGGACCTTTACAAGCTTGAAAATGATTTGTGCATGATCAGCTCCTATGTTCCTTATTTAATGCACTGTAAAGCTGACAATGGTTGCTAAATCAACTTTTTTGTATGCATTATTTTTTTAGTCGAGTTACTTGAAATAAATTACTAAAAAGATGTCTTTCAACTCATAAAATTTGTTCCCCCACCAGGGATTGTCCAAGACACTTTAATCCACTTTAAGTTAGTTTAGAAGTTAGAATAATTAAATGGCCGACTAGCATGGCTAGGGTTAGCTTATTAATTTCACCCAAGTGATGAGGGTTTTATTAATGTCCTCATTCTTAGGAAAATTAATAGCTAGGCTATTATCATATGTGTTAGATGCTCTCACATCACACATGCTTATCCTATACCACACAGATACGAGCATACCTCTTTCCGACCATAGCTTGATAGAGAAGGAAAATAGGCATTGAGTGAAAGATAAAAACACATGATGACTAACCCATTATCTCCTAGTTAGCGACCCTGATAGTTGGAGAAAAGTCTCAAACAAAATCTTGATTCCATTATTAATAGTTACCAAGTGATATCACGAATAATAATTAAATTTATTAATAACGACTTGGTTTTTCCTAAGTGTTAACATCGAGCAAAACTCAAGGCACAAGATCATTACATTTGGTTACAAATAGTAACACCAACTCAACAACACAAGGCACTACAATATTATCATATTGATTTCCATTTTATTATTGTTAAGCATGATTAAAATGTTTTAATTACATTAGAAAAGTCAAGATAGAAGTTCTAAAGAAAGTTCAACAATTATCCAATAAGCATGGTGAACTCGGGCAATACCACTTGAGTTGCTATGACCAATCTAGTTGTCTGGTCACACCATATCTAAAAAAAATATAAAAATAATAAACCACATTGAAACCTATCAATAGGTTGGTTAAATTGATCGACTATTCACAACAATAAATCTATAGCTTTATCTTACTAGTCGATATGTCTAAGATGAAGCCAAACCACTCTCATTAAAAGACATCTAGATTATGAGTTTGGAAAACTGACTAATTGTTTATGGTAACTAGTCGATAGGTTTCTCAACCTAAGATTATTCACACAACTATTCAAATATGACCTCTAAACTAAGAAACTATTAACACAACTAGTTGATCAGTCAACCAAGTAGATCTACTGCTCTAGGTGAAACAACACCCATACCCATGATACACACTTTGCAAAATATCACAAAGCTTCCCGAATTTAAATCCTAGCAATGTTTAATTTCATAGAACGTGTGAAAGGCATACTCCACACATAAAATTACCAAATTTCTTGGTACATGGTAGAGATTAATATTCAATAATTTCATGCTTAAACTTTGTCAAACTCATATATAATATCGAAATAGTTAAAACAATCTCAGAGATTAAAACATTTCCACTTGCATAAATCCAATAACTCATAGTAATACATACCTAACACACAAATATACCGAGACCTTATTCATTTTAGAGATAAGGATGCCTTACCTCCATGCAAATTTTCTAGGACAAAAATACTCCAAACTTGTAGATTTCTACCAAGTTCTTTCTTTCATAAGGGAATCAAGAACCTAAATAGATAAAATTCCTTTTCAAAACTTAATGAAAATGAAATAATAATAATAATAATAAGAAGAATTACATGAACAAAATTTCCTCTCAATATAGAATTTCAAAGAGAAATAATTTAAAATCTTCAATCTTTGTCAAAACCTTAACCCTTCCTTACTTGAGAATAATAAGGTATAGACAAAGCTATGTTTGGGAGAAGAAAAAAAAGATACAAGGATATGACCAAAGAATGAGAAGATAAGAGGCAACCCTCTATCTTTCCTAATTTTAAAGAAAATGCAGAAAAGGGAAGAAAATGCACAACACTTAGGAATTTCTCATAAGGGAAAGGGAGAGAAAAAACAAGTGTAGGAAGAAAGAATAGAAAATAAATTAGAAATATAGTGTATGTAGGAGTTGGATAAACATTCTCAAGGGGAAGAAAAGAAGAAAGTTAACCTTGTTCATTATAGAGAACTAAGCTTAAGAAAAATGCATGATGAGGGTGGGGGAGGTAGAGTATAATAAGGGGGAATGGCGTAGGGTAGGTAAGTCAGGGAAGAGGATGTAGAAAGTTAAACACACAATAATGACTACTAGAGGAGAGTGGAACATGAGGGTGAGGGATAAAATATTAGAAATAGCTCAAATGTTCCTTTTGGGAATTATTTGCAAAACAAATTCTTATAATGGCCTAAATGATGAGAAAATAATCCTAAAGCATCAAAATATGCTTACTAGCATGAATAGATTCTAATTAATAGTTTTCATAAACATTGAAAATATATTTGAAGCTAAAATTATAATAAATGATCTAAAATCATAGGATAATTAGTTAATGGGATTAGGCAAACTAGTCGACTAGTTTATCGTGGAATAAAAGTGCTAATTTCTAGTCGTACCAATTGATCGATTAGGGTAACCAATATAACTATATGCCTTAAATGCACATTTCAATAAGAACTTCATGCCCTTAATCAAACCAAAACTAATTTATGTTATATCAACATAATTTTAAACACATTTTGTTGGATTTTAGGATGGGGTATTCAACACCACCCCCTTAAAGGAGAATTCATTTCCAAATTCCATAATAGAAAGCATCATAGTAAGCTTAAAAAATATTAAATTCCTATTCCATCAAGAAAAAATAAAACAACGCTCGATATTTTGTACATAAGAGAAGAATACTACCCCTTTAAAAGAGGTGATGTTACCCCTACACCATACTTAAATGAACAACTTCGGATAATCCATCTTGATCTCATCCTCAGACTCCAATGTGGCCTCCTCGTATCTATAGCATGACCAAAAGATCTTCACTAGTGAAAAAATCTTTGATAATGTCTCTTGAGTCTTGGTGTTAAGAACCCTCAGTAGTTTCTACTTATATGTCAAATCATCATTGAGCTTGATCATCTCTAATTGGATGATGTGCAAAAGATCTTCCATATAATTCCTTAACCGAGAGACTTGAAAGATGTTATACATGAGTGAAATCTCAACATGCAAGGGGAGTCGGCAAGTAGCCTCTCTAACTTTGACCAAATTCTAGTACAACTTAATGTACCCCAAGTTAAGCTTACCCCTTCAATCAAAATGCATCACTCCTTTGGTAGGTAAGAACTTCTAAAGCACTTGGTCACCCACCTCATATTCATCTACCATCCTTTATAGGTCTGCATAACTCTTCTCCCCATAATAGACAACACAAATGTCTCACTTGAGTCACTCCAGTACAAGGGACCACAATACTTTGATTCATCAAGTACCTTGAAAGGAATGTGGTATTTGTATGCTCGTTTGATCACCATCATTATATAAATAATTTAATTCTTTTAAATCCTCCTAACTATATTGGAACTCGAGTATGCACACCTAAAATATATCCTATAAACTTTGAATAGTATGCTTAGTCATACCATCTGTAGTTAGATGAAAACAACTCTCATCTAATTCCTAAAATATTCTTTCAAAATTTTGCCATAAGTACAATAAGATTTTGGAATCTCAAACTGACAAAATTTTTGTTGGTACTCCATGGTACCATATAACAAGATTACTATAAGAACTATCCAATTTCTCCATACCTTAGGCCATTATAACTTTGTTTAATTCTTGATAACTGATGTTGAGTCTCAATCTACTATCATTCTTCTTGACAAAAAAGGAATAGTTCTCCCAAGGTGATATACTAGGTTGGATGTATCCCTTTTCCAATAGCCCCTTGAACTAAGCATGAAGCTTTTTCATCTTTGTTGATGCCATATGATAGGGTGCATTTGATAGAGGCTCTACCCTTAGTAGAAGATGTATTATGAAGTCTAATTCATGTACTAGCGGCATGCCCAAGTTTTCATTAGGAAATCATCTAGAAAATCTAGTATCACTTGAATATGATCAATTGATGGCTCCTACACATACAAGTCTTGAAAATTGCATAAGTAGAAGGGATATCATTTCCATACAAAAGTCTTAGCACAAGTGCTTGCACCATCCTCATTGAGGGCCTAGGCTTGCATCTTTGATAAGAGATCCTTGCACCCTTTGGCTCATTAAGAACCATGTGTTCCTATGTGCACTCAATAATAACCCAATATATTGAGATAATATCTATCTCAAGAATCATGTTGAAGTTTTGAAGCTCAATCTCTATGAGATATACTAAATTCCAACTGCTCTAATAACTAAGACCACATCGCTATATAGCCTAGTACATGGATATTTATCACTAAATGAGAGTAGAACATAAGCCTTCATCCTATTAGAAGGAACCATAGTTACCCAAGATATTGATGAAGGAGCATCCCCATCACACAAAATTAACCACTCTTCTCCCGAAACTAGAGGATCCAAAAATTGTTCTAATTTTGGAGGGATTCCACTAAGTTATATTCCAAATATTTTCATGTTCAAGGAATTCATGCAAGGTATACAAATTTCCTTCCTAACCCTTTCTTTTGTAACTCAACTATGGACAACTAATGTAGCCTACATAACCCTTCCATTTTTATGTGCAAATGGAGCCATATGAAGACATACAAGCTCACCTCCCAACCAACCTATTTTGTAGTGAAAAAGGTTAGCCATTTTACAGCCAACTTTTTGGCCACTTTTCCACCGCAATCTAGCACCTTTTTTTTTCTTGAATCTAGGCCACAAAACGTAGCTCCCCTTCCACCACCTAAACTATTAACATGCAAGGGAAAAAGAAGAAGGGATTTGGCTGCCTATAAGGTGTTAATTTATGGGCACTTTTTAAGTTTTAATTCCTCACTTTTTTATACTTTTAAAAGCTCCATTTGCATGTTGTGTTTGATTATTAACTTTCTTTTAACTTTAATCATGTAATAGCTTGTACTTATGATAGTTTGATTCCACTCAACCCCAAATCAACTAAGGGATGGCCTGGACATGAGGTGCATGACTACAAGGATGGGGAAAACCATAGTTAACTTTTATTCAAAATGCTTACATTTTTATCTTAAGTGTTGCATTACTCAAGTGGTAGATTTATGTATATGAATTAAATGTTACTCATTTCATATTTTCATCTCTTGAGCTCCCTTCTTACATTCTCATTTTCTGTGGTTATACCCATCCATCATGTTCAAGCTTAGCTTAACACAATTTATATCCACCATACATTAGAAATGAAAGTAGTAGACACAAAAGAATGTGAAGACCTCAAATGGTGAATTATTCTAACAGGAAAAGAATAAATAGTAAAGATACCCATGACAATATATGCCATCCTATCATGTTCTAGCTAAATCATATTTAGGAGGTTGCTTATGGTTGTTCCTACATCACTATTTGAACCCTACCCAAGATGAAAAGGCACACTACCTCTGTATCCTCTACTATGGACCAGTCTTGCTACCGCATTATCTAATGGCTAAGCCTCTGAGCAAGTGCATTTTAGTCACTATACCTTGTGAATGTGTCTGCACTTGTAAGATACTTCCCCCAATGAAATGATTCTTTAATCTATATAGTCCCATCTTACCACAATCATGTCACTAAACCAGTTGTCCAGTGTATTCCACTCCATTTTGATTCTTGCCACATCATTGACATATAAATTACCTCAAAGCCAGTTGAATTAGTTAATCTCCATAGTGAGGTTTCAATCTCAATTAGTGGCTACCTACAAATTAGAACCACTTCTCTCCACCCTGGTGCTGACCATCGTTGATCCTGTTCTTAACCTCCGAGTGGGAACTATGGGCCTTCATAATCAATGATACATTCAAGGTATAGCCATACAAGGCCTACAAGTCCTAACCATGTTATCCCATCAGCATCTCCTAAAGTCTTAGACTTTGACCTAACTAAAATAGGTGAACTTTATCCTCTTATGAGCATCAACTTCTAAATCAAAGGAGATAAGATCTAGGTAGCGATTGTAGTGCTCCTCCACCGTAGACATACCTTTGTCTGAAGCTATGACCTCATTGTACTTCTCCACCCATGGATGAGTAGGGTAGAAATATGCCACAAGAATTTCCACAAAAGGCTCCCACTAATCTACAGTGGCTACACTCAAATATTGATTTCTCCACCACTCGTAAGCACAACCCCAAAAGTGAACACTCTAATGTTTGCTCACCTACCCTTTGGACATCCACTAGTGATGAATTCCTTCTCAATGTCTCTTAACGATCCCAAACATTTAGGGTTCTCTTAACCATCAAAGATCAGTTGGTGGTGATGAACAACCCTGCAAAGCCAATCCTCTAGTAGTGGAATAAAAAAAGGGGTGCTAGTGGAGACCAAGGAGCCTCCTCACATGAATCTACAAAACCAATCCACTTCATGTAGGCTCCAACTATCTTGATGAATCATTCAAGTTTCCATTTTGTAGCCATTGACATCCTAAAATGCCAAAACATAGTAGTAAAAATTAACTATTAGCTATAAAGTTAGTAGAGATAGCGGCAACACATTGTACATAAGGCAAAAAGTTAATTCAACTAGTAAATTTAGGGCCAACTCCTAGCATAAACTTATGCTTTCTCACATATTACATCTGATGTAGGAGCATCATATTCATTTTTAATTTTGGTTATCAAAATTATAATAAACTGGTTGTCATCTTAGATATATTCCTAGGGTTTTTTCAAACTCAAATTCATTCATAGAGATCCATATTATGAAGATTGTGCTAATGTTGCATCAAGAAGGTTCTTTTGGCATTCAAACAACTCCAAAATTAGTAACAAACTTCAACACTTAACCTTCAACCCATAAGGTACTAGAATTGATTGATATAGATTCAAATGGCTCAAAATGGTTCAAATGGAGTAAAAAAAAATTGAACATCAACTCCACAACAACTTTATAGATTATTTTGTTCATGGTATATAAGTTCTGTAGTTGCAATTTTTATGAGATAAGAAACAAGACATGTAGAAAAAACTTTGGAAGATTATGAAACATCAATTGTAAGCATCTCTATTAAAGAAGCAAGCTCAAGTGTTTGATACATCATATTTGGCCTTACCAACCTTCATATTTGGGTTGAATTTAATAGTTTGCTTTTATGCCATACAAACTATGTACACACGTCCCCCAACCACTACACTTTTTCTCACTTATGTGTTGTGTTAAAGTAGCTCATTTTTGGATCCCTATTCAGCTTGGAAGAATAAATATGCAAGGCACCTGAGTAGCATCCAAAGGTGGCAAATTTGGACAACTTTTAGGGGTTATTTAGAGTGTAAAGTTCAACAAACATCAAGCCAGCGACATCATTAGATATTCTTGTGTTTTTCTCCAAATTTAGGGAACTTTTTTTTAGAGCAATGTGAAAGACATTTTGTAGTAGTCATTGCAAGACTAACATCATTCAATCTCTCAATTTGGAAGAAAATTGGAGGCCAACAACTAGCAACCACTCTTGGATCAAAAATTCATCAAGGCTGCATTTTTATGATGGGACAAGGAGCATGATCAGATTTGATTGTCCTAACTATTGAATTGAAAGTGTTTTGCAACCCTTTGTTTTAAAATCAAGTCAGTCATGCTTGGTTGTTACCCATAGTAGGTGTATTGGTTGATTATTACTCATTTCATCCATTTTTTATTAGTTTACTTTTTATTCTTTTAGTTAATTCACATGTAATAGTTAGTAGCTAATTGTACTATCATTTTAATCTATACCTCAACATGGAAGATGTCACTTTATGGTGTATTTTCATGCATTTCAGCCCACTCATTCCCTTAGAGGCTGGTTTTAGCTTTGGTTTAATTTTAACTAGTATTTACATGTATTAGGAAACTAGTTAGTTAGCTAGTAATCGAAATTGTTGTAAGAAAGGGGAAGGAAATTATTTTGTAACTTAATGAGGTTATGATAACACTTTATATATATGTTAACTCCTTGTGAATGAAATCATATTACCTCTAGCTGGCATTGTTGTGTGAAAAGTACACAGACCCATATTCAAAGTTTGATTGAAGAACTTTTTATTTTGAATTTCAAAGTCTTACATGCTTTATTCCAAGAGTTAAAACCTTGGATGGTGAGTGTAAGTGCTTAATTTTGAGATGTACTTAAGATTAAGTATTTTTCATCATTTTCCTCTTCCCCTTTCTAAATTTTTATCTTTGATGGAAATAATCACAAGTTCCATCATCAACACTTAGCATGACCCAATTTTTACTTCATATACAACAACATTAGATTCTACATGTTTGAACTAGGCTGATGAGATTCATTTTTGTAAAGAAACACTTTAATTTTAAACAAGGTTCTTATACCAACTAATAACACCCCCAAATTTTAAACTAGAATTTTTTTTTAAGAATACACTATGAAAGCATAATAAAATAGAACTGGGGGATGATAATTCCACATCAACTATGAGAGAGCTATGATCATCACTTAACCCAGACCTAAAGGCAAAATTGAATGATTAATAAAAGTGTATATGTGATATTAATACAACAGCAAAAGTAATAAGTATGAGAATAATATAGTTAAAATTGAGGGTTATAAAATTAAAATAGAGGAATCAAAGCTGAGAGTTTAAATAACTGAAAGAAAAAACAAATCCCAACATAGAAAGTAAAATATTTTTAAGTTGGTTAGTCTAACTCTTAACTAAATGGAAACGTAACTGTAATCCCCCGAAATTTTATGAAACCTATAATTTAATAAATAGCTTTTATTTGAAATAAATTAGCTTTTAAAATTAATTAGTTTAATTATTTTATGGATTTTTGAGTATAAAAATTTGGATAAGAGTATTTAATAAATTAAAAATAAATATTTTGTTATTTTATCATATTATTTTTATTTAAATAAATTTTCAAACTGGTATTTTACTATACTTATCCTTTTTAAGCCCATATATTTAATTAATTTAATTTAAATTATTAAATAAAAATATTATAAAAAATATTACATCCTATTATTTTATAAATTTAATTATTTTAAATTTTCCATTTTTCCTACTTTCCTTTTTCCTACTTTTCCTTTTTCTTTCTCCTTTTTTTTTCTCTTTTTCCTTATTTCTTTTTTTCCCCTTTTTCCTAGCTTTTGGCCTCCAGACCAGCCTCACTCCCCTCCCCTCCTTGCACGTCTGGGCCATTGGCCTATTCTCCCACCCCACATGTATAGTTCAACCAGCCCAGACCCCCTCCCTTCCTTTTTTTTCCAAGCTGGGTTGGCCGCTCGTTTTTTTCCCCTTATGCGCTGGCCTGCACCTCCCCCTCCTTTCTTTCTTCTCCCTCCTCTATGCCTCGACCGAGCAACTTGACCTATCCTCGTTGGCCATGACTGCCACCTTGAGTGCCTCTCGCTACCACCTCTTGCAACCACTACCACCACCTACAACTCTCTCTCTCTCTCTCTCTCTCTCTCTCTTGTCTTTTTTCACCATTTTGGAATCCGGCAGCCATGCACCCCATCCCACATGGCTCCCCTTTCCCCCTCCTCGTCACCCTCTCCCTGCCACCCTACGATACCCTACCACCCTAAACACTACCGCCCCATCAGCCACCTATCCCCCTACCCTTCTTCTTCTTTTTCTTCTCCCCTTCAAACATTTTTCTGCCCTATATTCTCGAGCCCTTACCCCTGACCTCCTCTCCTCTCTCATTTTCTTCCTCTCCCATTTCCACCCCTGTTTTTGCATCGCCACTGCCCTCTGCCGCTCCAGCCGCGTCACCAACTCCTTGCCACCCTACACCTCAGCCTCGCACCACCCCAATATCCCTTTCAAGCCATCCCGCAACCCTTCTTCCTCCCCTCCTATTTTCTCTCCATTCCCCCCTTCTCGGCAGTCCACCTATAACACCACCGACCGTCGCCTTCCGGCCGCCTCTGCCACCACCCAACCCACCATTAGATTCCCTAAAACCTTATTTATGATCCCGATACATTTTTTGGCCAAAACAAGTCCCCGAACCCCTTCATTTTCCCCTCCTCTTTTCCTTCCTTCTCAGCCCCTCCACCTCGACCCACCTCGGCAGCCAACTTTGCCACCTCACTGCAGCCGCCTTCGCTGCCCTCGTCTGCCAACAACCTATCCCCAACATCCATCTACACCCCCTCTTCACTCCTACACCATTCCCTAGCCTCCAAACCTCCCCCATCTATCTTCTTTCCTAGCCCCAAACCACTAACCTGAAAATAACTAATTTTTCCTTCTTTAACCCCCTCTTTGAGACTTCCTCCTTTTTATTTTGCATGTAGCTCATCCTGCATGATTTAGTATTTTAGTAAAAAAATTTTAAGGTATAATAGCATTATAAGTTTATTGTTTCATTAATTAAATTTTATAAAGTTTTATGCTTGGATTCTTATTTCTAACATGATAAGTTTTGATACTATTTTTAGGTGTTGATTTTGCTATTTAAAGCTTGAATCTTTAACTGGGATACGGATAAGGTTCAATTTTTACGGGATCTAAGGTAATCATTAAACCTCACTTAAACGCATGGATAAACGTATGTTAGCACATTAGGATTTTAATATGCTATTATGCTTGATATTTGTGGTTTAATATAATATATATACTTTCTTGTATTGATTGATAAAAAGAAAAGTATGCTAGTTTATTTGCCAAATGTGGAAATGTTGTTTAAGGGAAGAGTTTGATTATTAATGAAAGTGTTAAGTACTTATACATGTTATATTATGTTGTTGTGACCATTTATGCATGAATACTATTATTGTGAGCCCTAGGGGCAATTTAGTAATATTTATTATGCAAGAATGTGGCTTAAATGTGTGGATGCTAATAAGTATTATATTAAAATATAATGGTTGGTGGAGTTGGATATTGTTAATGGAATATTAATATTATTATTATTCTATGTGGTAATGCTAATTTAATAGAAGTGGTGTAATAAATGGGGTAAAGTGTTAATTTTAAAGGCAAAAGGGAAATATGGCAACTTTATGATTAAATGGAAAAATGGTAATTTTAAAAGTAAAAAGGTATTGTGGTAATTTTGTAAATAAAAGGATATTATGATAATTTGGAAGTAAGAGATAGAAGGGTAATTTTGTAAATTAAAAGGATATTTACGGCAAACTTGGGAGTAAGGGGTAACTTGGTAATAATGATAACGACGAAGGATAAATTGGTAATTAAATTATGATTATAAAAGGGTAATTAGATAATTATGATAATAGAGAAGGGTAATTTGGTAAATTAACCAATAAAAGGGCATTATGGTAATTTTAATAATGGAGAAGGGCACTATAGCAATTATAAGAATGGAGAAGGGTAAATTAATAATTATAAATATGGGGAAGGGTAAATTGGTAATTATAATTATGAAGAAGGGTAAATTAATAATTATAATTATGAAGAAGGGTAATTTGGGATTTATAATAATTGAAAAGGGTAAAATGGAAATTATAATAATTGAGAAGGGTAAAATGGTAATTATAATAAAGAAGAAAGGCAATTTGGTAATTTATCCAACTAAAGGGGCAATTTGGTAATTTAACCGACTAAAGGGTAAATTTGTAATTATTAACCAACTAAAGGGGCAAAATAGTAATCATGATAATGAAGGAGGGTAATTTGGTAATTTATCCAACTCAAGGGAAATTTAGTAATTATAACAAAGGAGAAGGGCAATTTGGTAATCTAACCAACCAAAAAGGGAAATATGTTAAGGTTAATAATTATGAAGGGTGAATGGTGATCTAAAAAGCGTAGGAGATAACTTAGTAACATAAACCGAGCAAGGGGTAATTTGATAATTATACAACCTTAAGGGTAATATGGTAAATTGTCAAGTAAAGAAGGGATGACTTAGCAACTATATAAGTAAGGGGTAAATGAGTAATTTGTACCTGATGTGTTGTTGTGATTGCTGAATTTCATAATATGACTCAAATAACGTTGATTAGCAAGGTAAGATTATTTGATAATTAGTAAGTATCTCGAGAACAAATCCTAATTCAGAATTAGATGAGATTATGATGTCTTTAATGATTTTTTTGTGTTATCTTGGACAACTGCCTGAATAAGAAACGACTAATGATATCAAAACGATTGAAGGTGAATAAGTATCTGATTATTGTGCTTTTCGTGATCACTTTAATTAAGACGTTAATACTTAAAGTGAAAGACCTCAAGATTGGGAATGGTGGCTCTTTAGGGGTCACTACCCTAAAGACGTGGTTTAGCCCACGATTATTCTGGTATTTGCTGGTCTGCCTTTGTGCCCCTGCCAAGCCCTATATCTTACTTTATCTAGCTCTACGAACCTAGTTAGGGGGTATGCATACTTATGGATTAGGTGTCCTTGTCGGTAGAGTACTGAGTAGCTTTATGCACCAGTACGACCAAGATACCTTTGCATCCCTGGGTTCATGGTTGAAGGGTGCTGAGTAGCTTGTATGCACCAATACGACCGGTGTACCTTTGTGTCCCGAGTTCTTGATCTCCTGTCCGAGGCAAATAAATGGGATTTGTTGTGCTGATTAAAGAAAGGAAGAATACTAATAATGAAAGTGAAAGATTAATGAGCAGGACATAGTTGACTTATGATATTGAGTATCGATCCACCGGTTATAATAGTGGCCTAGGAGCGTGTTACCCTAGCAAGTGATTATGAGTACTGATCCACTGAATATAATAGTGGCCTAGGAGCGTGTTTCCATGGCAAGTGATTATGAGTACTGATCCAGCGGATATAATAGTGGCCCAGGAGCGTGTTGCCCTGGCAAGTGATTATGAGTACCGATCCACCGGATATAATAGTGGCCTAGGAGTGTGTTTCCCTGGCAAGTGATTATGAGTACCGATCCACCGGATATAATAGTGGCCTAGGAGCGTGTTTCCCTAGATGATGTTGATATATATTTCGATCCACCAGCAATAATAGTGGGGCTCCCGAGCTCAATAAAATCAATCATGGAGTTGAATAAAGTTATGGAAAAATACTAATCGCTTATAGTGGAACACCATGTGAGTCGGGGCCAGACTGGTCCACCGAAAAATAATAGTAGCCAGGAGCATTTTTCCCTGGAGACCGATCCACCGGCATATAATAGTGGTTAGGTAATTTATGTCCTATAAGTGAGCGATCCGCCGGCTATAATAGTGGGGTTCCCGCACTCACATGTATATAAAATATGAGAGTTGATTGAATAATGATGGACTAATTGCTTAAGGCCGAAGGTATCGATCATACATTGCGACCTATTGATATCTAATGTGATTGTTGATTATGTGAATGTCATATGTACACATCTTTTTATATATGTATATAGATTTGTATCATGTGTGACGTTGCGGGCCTACTTTTAAGTGTGATTTTTAAGGTTACTCAGTACCGTAGTACCGAAGGATTCTCTTTGTGGGGCTCCTTCCTATTCAATGGGCAGTGTCCCTTGTAGGTCTTTTCAGGTGCTATTCAAGTGGGCAACGGGAAAGAGCATAAGGATTATCCAGACTTTTAGGGTTCTCCCCTTGTTTTTACTTTCTGGTTTAAATGTATTTCTTGTTCTCGTAATCACCTCTAGTGGATTCTAATTTTGTAAAGTGTTTACTTGCGCTATTCTGATTTTAAATATAATTTAAATTTCTAGCAATTGTTCTTTCATTCTTTAGCCTTAGCACTTGGTATTGGAACGATATGAGTGAGCTAGTCTGGTACTAAGTGTGGCGGTAATATCCCCGAAATTCATAGTTTGTTATTTTACTTCCGCTAATCTTTTAATAAAATAAAATTTTTCAGTAGTGAATTTTAAAGGTGTTACAGGTTGGTAACAGAGCTGGTTTCGACCACACTTTTGATTTTAATCTTTTTAAGATGATACCATAAGTTGGTATCAAAGCTGATTTCGACCACTCTCTTGGTTTTTATCTTTTTAAGGTGATACCACAAGGTGGTATCAGAGCAGTTGGTCCCTTTGATCACGCTCGTTTTCAAAAATAAATTTGGTTTTCAAAATTTGTATTTGATTCCGAAGCGTGTTTTAACTGCTCCTCCATTTTTAATTATTTTTAAACCGATACCACAAGTTGGTATTAGAGTTTGTTTTAACTACTCTTTCCATTTTAAAATTATTTAGTTTAATTATTTTAGGGATTTTTGAGTATACAAATTTGGATAGGAGTATTTAATAAATTAAAAATAAATATTTTGTTATTATATCGTATTATTTTTATCTAAATAAATTTTCAAACTGGTATTTTACTATAATTATCCTTTTTATCATTTAAATTAAATTATTAAATAAACTTATTATCAAAAATATTACATCCCATTATTTTATTAATTTAATTATTTTAAAATTTTCCATTTTTCCCACTTTCCTTTTTCCTACTTTTCCTTTTCTTTCTCCTTTTTTTCTCCTTTTCCTTATTTCTTTTTTTCCCCTTTTTCTTGGCTTTGGGCCACCAGGCCAGCCTCACTCCCCTCCCCTTCTTGCACGTCTAGGCCGTTGGCCCATTCTCCTACCCCACACTCACGGCTTGACTAGCTCAGACCCCCTCCCTTCCTTTTTTTCCCAAGTCGGGGTGGCCGCTCGTTTTTTTCCCCTTATGCGCCGGCCTACACCTCCCCCCCTCCTTTCTTTCTTCTCCCTCCTCTATGCCTCGACCCAGCAGCCCGACCTATCCTCATCGGCCATGACTACCACCCCGAGCGCCTCCCGCTACCACCTTTTACAACCACTGCCACCACTTGCAACTCTCTCTCTCTCCTTTCTTTTTTCACCGTTTTGGAATCGGGCATCCATGCACCCCATCCCGCATGGCTCCCATTTCCCCCTCCTCATCACCCTCTCCTTGCCACCCTACGACACCCTACCACCCTAAACACTGCCGCCCCATTAGCCACCTATCCCCCTACCCTTCCTCTTCTTTTTCTTCTCCCCTTTAGCCATTTTTCTGCCCCCTATTCTCAAGCCCTTACCCCCGACCTCCTCTCCTCTCTCATTTTCTTCTTCTCCCATTTCCACCCCTGTTTTTGCATTGCCACCACCCTCCGCCGCTCCAGCTGCCTCACAACCCCCTGCACCACTCCCTGCTATTTGTTATTTTACTTCCGCTAATATTTTAATAAAATGAATTTTTTTAGTAGTAATTTTTGGGGGTGTTACAGTAACTCTCACTCCTAAAGTAGTGGATTACTAGAAGCACATGATATCATCATCAACATACTCAAGGTGAGAATCATAACTCTAAAATCATCCTCTACTTACAATATAGGAGTCGGACCATCACATTAGCCACACATATGTAGTATTAGTAGGACGAAGTACTGATAAGATAAACCATAAAAAATGTGGTAAAGGCTCATGCTACACATTGGGGTTACATAATATCATAGTAATAAGCATACTTCAATACTATAACACTTTGGGATCTTTTTTTGTAATATAACAAAGCATGTTTAGATAATAATTATGCAAAAATGATAATATATATCTTGCTTTAGATTCACATTAAAGAAATTGTATTATAAAACTTCATTAAGAGACCACATAAATTTTAGTTATTAAAATGATCAATTCGACCACATCTAATTCTCCATCATGAACAAAAGTCATGACAACATACACATATAATGAGATATAACACCCACCACACAAGTTAAGGGTATATCAAAGGGCTTTTCTCTATCGATATGACACCCACCACACATCAAGTGCACCTATAAAGATAGTGAACAAAGATTGAGATACCATAATCACCACACATGGTCATAATATATCAAGGGGGTCATAATAAGATATCTCACCCACCATACCTTGAGTGCATTTAAAGCAAAGGTCACACAAATCAAGATGCCACACCTTGCCTAAGCATTGGAGATACAAAATTATAGGAGTCTTTTATTAAGATACTTTACCCATCCTAGATAGACACCGATGCCATGTCGGCCTACCTCAGTATTATCCTATACCTCAAAGATACATATACACATCCTACCTACCACAACTTGATAGAGAAAGAAAATAGGTACTGAGTGAAAGATAAAAACATAGGGTGACCTACCGACTAATTCTCCATTAGCAACCTCGAGAGTTGGAGAAAAAACCCTAAAAAAAATCTTAATTCCATTATTAAAAATTATCAAGTGATATTAATAATCATGATTATTTTCCTTAATAACCAATTTTGTTATTTCCAAGTGATAACACCAAGTAAAACTCAAAGCATACAAGCCACAAATTTTAATGTTTAATGGTATTACGAATTTAACCTCACAAAGAACTAAATATTATCATTTTGAATTCCATTTATTTCTTGTTAAGAATGGTTGAAATCATGGCCAAAATTTTGCAATTACATGAAATATTTAAGATAGAAGACCTAACAAAAATTTATCAAATGACCAATAAGTATGGTGAACTCAAGCAGAATAAGTTAGCTAGTCACTAACATTAGTGAACAGGTCTATTCCACCTGAATAGAGGGAAAAGAACACATGGAAAAACACTTAGCTAGGTTGCTCAATTAATCAACTATTCATAGCAACTAATCTACCAGTTTATCTTACTAGTTGATGTTGATAGGTAAAATGAGCAAGTGTATGGACTTGTTGTAGCTATCAAGGTGCATTCCACAAGGAGTTGGTGTTAATTACTAATGTTTCAAGATCGTAGCTATTAAACTATAATAATTGATAAGAGATAGACAAAAATAATAAAGAATACTAATTATGATTTCAAATAATAAAAAAGAAGCCTATAATAGAACTTCAATTATACTTTCACTTCAAATAAATCCATTAATTATTTGTCGAAATGATCAATACTTTTGGAATAATGAGCCTAAATTATTCTTTTATCGCTTTTAAGAATTAAAATTCATACTTAATAAAGTCTAGTGACCTATTTTCATGGAAATAAACAGAATGGAACTCATTCAGAACACACTAATTATATCAATCCTTAAGACTCACTAATCTACTTTTGTGAGTAGTGAATTCCTTTTCAAATGCTAATCTTTAGTATTAATTTTCACCTTTCATTTCTTCGATTAATTATGTATGTTTAGTGAAATTGGTGATCCATCTATGTGACCTAATTTGAAGTTCTAGCAATTGAATAACGTAAAGCAAACGTTTTTTACTACAATAGAATCGATTCATCAATAAACATTGGAATAGAACATAATTCAATCCTAGAACAAAAGGTTACTCACACATAGTTGAAATCATAAACCATAATAAAGAGATAGAATACATAATAGAAAAAGTGAAATAGAAAAAACAAATATATAGAACCTATTGATGATATCTAATTGAAATGCTCCAATTATTTAAGATTCAATAGTAAGAGAGAAATCTAATCTATATTCCTTCTAATATTCAAGAGATAAAAAGGGTTAAAGAAAAGAGGGAATAGAATATTGGGGGAACAATGGCTATGAGATAATAGATCAAAAGGATGATCTTCACTAAACCATTTTACAAAATTAACCCATATTAAACAATTCTTGATACATCTTAAATACAAATTGGATCATGCTTAGGAAGATGGTGGATTAGGATAGTTATCAAAAAAATTGAAAACATAAATGGAGGTTGAAGAAGAGGAAAGTGTCAACTTAAGTACACCTTAAATTCATATAATCACATCTAACACTCAAGGTTTCAACTCTTGAGAAGAAAGAAGAACAATGTGAAGAAGAAAATGAATCAAACTCTTCACTCAAGTTTGAAGGTGTATCTCACCATAAGGGAGGAAAATATGAGGTAATTAAAATCTTCTTTTATTCATATATGACTTTGATATTTATTAGAAAATTTTATGTCCTTTTAGGTATAAAAATACTACAATGATATTATATGGTATGATTTAGTTACATATTAAGTAGCCTAAAACTAAAGGGGGTTGTTTTGGATAAATCTAAACTAGTAGTTACGAAATGGGAGTTAACTAACTAGTTTGATGTTTAACCTTGGCAATAAGCCATCATGGGTAGTATGGGCATAATTTTTACCATCATAATCCCTACTATTCCCTTAAAATCTAATTTGGACAATTTATACAAGTTAACTAGCTAAAAAGCATCATTAAAATGCTAAACTACAAAAATCCATTTTGAGTGATATCCTAATAGTATAGAAAGGACCTAGTTTGCATGTCTTTTTTGCCCAATAAAACTGCTAAATTGTCTTTATTTCTTCATGTCCCTTGCTTTAAATTTTTGTGCCAAATATGGTAAAAGAAACCTAGCAAAAAATGCAGGTAATGGACTGTGTGTTGGTGCTATATGTTTTCTTTCCAAAGGGCTGAAAATGAGCCATAAAAAATGTGCACAAGATCTCTTCCTATGCCATGCTTGCTAAATTTTAGTTTTCTTGTAATTTAAGGCTAATGTAACTAGTAATGTACAAAAACATAGAAGTGAAAAAAGTTTCTACCTTTTCCTTAAAATTTTTGTGTCAAACAACTCCCTATATGGTCCCCCACATCTCCAAGTATGGAAATGCTCAAAATAAATATACTTAAGAAAGAAGTATATATGCATTATTGAATTCTCAAGCAAAAAGTTATGCAAAAAATGACATGCTCAAGAGAAACATGTAGAGTGGTTTGCAAACAACCGTATACCAACTCATTAAAGTTTAGAAGTTTCAAACTCACAACCTCACTTTAGCCATTGTTACACATATATCTTGTGTTTATTTATATGAATATATTTAATTTTTTTCCTCAAGTCCTCACACTCATGAATATGTGCACCCATATCCTTACATTGCTTCTCAATTCTCCTCTACTAAAAATACTAAGAAAATAAAATAATCAAGAGGTCTTATTTAAGGTTGTAATAGGGCCAATGGTATAAAGTTAGGATAATGTTTGTATGGAAGTCGAGTGAAGAGTCTAGCACTGATGAGGCATGAGTAATAACAATAATACAGGACTGTTCCACTTTAGTTAGTCATTTTCTCCGTTTTTTCATCACTTTTTTTATTCTCTTCTGTTCCTTTTTTTTACTACCCCAACTTCTTTAACATTAATACTAAACCTCAAAATTCTTATTAAAAATTTCGCTTCGACTTATTTGTTTTTCTTCTTTCACCTTTATTTTTTCTCCTTTTAATTTTTCTTCTTCTTCTTTTTCTTCTTTTTTCTTTCAAAATAACCATTCCCTTTTACACACCTCCCCCATGCTTATTGTTTCACCACACTCCAAACAGCCTAGTGAATTTTGCTCGACACCCATTAGTTCTAGATTAAGGTAATGATAATGAGAATTAGGTTACAAGCATGGGTAATACCATATAATAAGCCAAAGGAGAAAAATGGTTAATAAAGGATACAACATTAAGATCATGCTATCTTGCTATTATAGGTGACAATAAAAGAAGTTGTGCCTCTATCATTTTAAAGTATGCGTAAGTCACATGTTGTTTTGAAGAAAACCAGTCCTAGTTCTAGTTTTAAAAGCCATGGTTGGATATGTATGAAATAAAGGGAATGAGATTGTATTTAATATGTCAGTTGTCCCAACTAACTCATCCTAACAAATAAAAAACATAATGCAACAAACCTAACTAGGTTAAACATGATTTATCCTAATAAGGGGTACTCATAATTCCCTATTTAATCAAAGTATCATATCCTGCCATGTTAGGTGTCACTAGGAACTTGAATTCTATGCACATTAAGCTCATGAGGTAATGAAACAAGAGTATTATCACTATAATGGAGCAAAAACCAAGCTTTTATCAACCTCAAACATTTGGGGCCCATAGTCAACTCACAATACTTCCTATTCTTGTTAGCATGATTGATTATGGTTGTTGAATCAATTTGTGATGTGGTATTCAATTACATAGAGGATCAAGGGCAATGAATCGTAACCTTATCTTTTCTATCTACTTGAGTCACTTGAGCGCTATTTTCCTTTTTTTTTTTAGCTTAGTTAGTTATTTTAGTTATGTTAGCTTACAATTTCTTACCTCTTATCATTTCATAGTTTAGACATAGCTAGTTCGATCATTATCTTAGTCGCCATTCACCAATCCTTATAGGATTGACCTTGAATACTAATTTACCCCATGCACTTGCAAGTAGGAACGTGTCATCTATTTGTGTGTAAAAATTCAGCTTGATACAAATATGGTAATACAGTCATAACTTTATGCATAAAATTTAGATTTGAGTTTCAAAAGATGTGTTGGACTCTTACTTCCTTCTATCATGATTCATAAGTCCTATTTTATGGTAAATAATTATCTTCAAATTTTACCCTTCTTCAATATCTTAGAATATTCCTATATTAGTTCTCTCTCCTATCATGTGTGACACTCCTATCAAATTGCCGATGCCTACCCAATAACAAATGACATGCATCAATAGGTACAACATCACAAAGCACATGATCATGATAAGTCTTCTAAATTGAAAAATGTACAAGTACTTGTTTTAATACTGCAACCACATTACCATTATTAAGCCATTAAATCTTATATGGGTAGTTGTTCCTAGTAGTGGGAATATTGAGCTTTTATAATAATGTAAGTGTATCCCCTTCACAATAATCTTCATTAATTACTCTTTATCCCAAATTAGGAACCCAAAAATTCTTTTAATTTTGGAAGGATTACACTAAGCTACACTTTTCCATTTTCTTGTTTAGGGGAGCCATGTAAGCCATGCAACTTGCCTCCCAACCACTCTCCTCTCTGTAGCTTAAATTTAGGCCAACCTTACAACCATAACCTACCCTAGAGACATGTATTTTGTGGCTCACTTTTTGAGCCAACACTTGTAGCCCTCTCTACCACCACAACCTCCTACATGCATCTTCAAGTAGGCACCACTCTAGCATCGATCTATAAGAAGAAATGGCATAAAGGGTTAGCAAATGGTAGGGATACAATTACATGATTATGGGAGAATTTTGAGGTTTAATTCCTCATATTTTTGTAATTTTAACTACCCTTATTGTAGGTTGAGTTTGCTTATTTAATATGTAATAATTTTAATCATATAATAGTAGGTATTTAGAGTATATTGCTTACACTCTTTCCTTAATTCTGACATGGGGATGGGTTGAGCGGTAGATACACGGCCAATGGTGGATAAAATCTTGCATTGGCTAGTTAGAATTAAACTAGGACAGTTATATTGATATGTAACTAGATATTTTAAGTCCTAACTAGCATTTCCATTTATTTGGGAATAGAAATATTGTAACTAATGGTTTACACACCTATATAAGTGTAAGAAATGGGTGAATGAAGGGATTTTTGTCTGCCTACACCTCTATTTTTTGAGTGAGCCTTACTAACTTACTAGTGTATTCCTTGGTTGAATTGTGTTAAAATTTCTTGTCTCTTTTACCTTAAGTGCTAAATTACTTCTGTGGTAGATAAAAATGTATGCTATAAGGGTTACTTATATCATATATTTCTCTCTTTATATTTCTTTCGCATCCTTATTTTTGGTGGTCATTTGTAACCACCTTCTTCATTTCCTAAGTTTAACTAAATTTATATCCACCATGCATCAAATTAGTATCAAAGCTTAGGTTGATATAAATTAGGTTACCTTTGTCATTTCTTTTCTTATCTTACATGATATGAATCTCCAAAATTTATATTGAAATAATTCTGTTAATTGTTATAAATCACTCTGTGCTTATAATTATTTTTCTGATTGTGTGCTTGATTAGGAAAATTAATGCAGAACATGGGGAATGGAATCAAAGATTGTTGTAGCTGTTGAGGAATTGTTGTAGAAATTTTATTTTAAGATTAGAAAATCCCATGTGATGCATTCACCGGCAAAATTGGCTAATGGGGATTAAGTTGGCTGTATGACCTGCCACCCGACCCATAATTAACTAGGTTAGTTGGACTGTGGGTTATTCATCCCTTGGTAGCCATGATTAGCTAAATTAATTTCTAGCTGATGGGAATTATTTGTATCATTCATTCCTTGTATTATTAAGGCATGTAAAAGGTCTATTTGGGCTATTATTATTTGATCCAGCTATCGATCCATTGCTGTTGTACCGGCTAATTCTTTGGGCTGGATTATTGGGCTGAGTTGTGTATGCTGATTGAGAGGCCTACGATATGTATTTTTGTACGCTCACTTTTTTATTTTTTATGCCATATAAATATGGCCTCCACCGTATGTACCGAGACACTTTTTGGTCGAATGAAAGTTTGATATTTTGGAACTCTCTCTGTTCTCTACTCTCTCTCTCAACTCCCTCTCGCGATCTTCTCATTCGCGTTCTTCTTGCTTCTTCTTGCTTCTTCTTCTCGATCTGTTCTTGATCTTCTATACTTCTTAAGTGCAGCAGCTGTTGTATCAACTACGTTCTGAGTTTCTGATCTTCCTTTGGAGAAATCCTTAGGTTGATTGTCGGCGAATCGAACCCCGCGCTTGATTTCAATTATGATTCGTGGAATTTTTGTGAAACCCTTCAAGGTTTCATCATTACACCTTGTCTAACTTAAACACTAATAATAAAAAATTCTAAACAAACCGACCCCATTTTCAAAACCATTTTCTATAATAAAAAAAATATTATCCAGCCACCATGGATGATCATCGAACACCAAGAAGCTTAGACCTTAATGAGGCATACAATGTAAGGAGGTATTGTGCCATTGATTCATTAAAATAAGATAATCAACGAATAGATCAAACGCTTGTGGCATTACAAAATAAGTGGGTCAAACCCTTTTACAAAAACTCATTCCAAATCTTAATGCCCTATACACATGTAAAAATTGACCACGTTTAAACAAGAAAAACCCCATAGTGTTAAAAATCTCTCAAGTGAAGACGCCTCTTCAACAAGTACGTCATCTTATGAACTGAGATGAAGGGAGAAAGAATAATTAAAAGACCTTGGGGATGTCTAAACCAAAATTCTAGATTTTGATGATTAACATAATTCAAAAGAATTTTTAGAATGGGAATTGAGGTGCTCAAGGCTCTTTAATTCAAAGGAGTACAAGGATGATGAGAGCTTCAAAATATCCACTTTAAAAATTAAAGGGAACACATCACATTTATGGGATAATATTACCTACCAATGAAGGAGGAAGGGAAAATCAAACATCAAATCTTGGCAAAAATTGAAGAAGCTCATGATGTATGAGCATCCCTATTAAAACACTCTATATTTGCCACTTATCATCCTAAAATGGAAGGGACAATTATCCTTCTAATTTTGGAAGGATTATGCTATGTCTAAAAATAAACCCACAAACATGTGCATGGAAGCCATGCAATGTTTCATCCAGTCACCCTCTACTTCTTGGCTTCCTCATCCAGCCAAAACGCAAGCCAACAACCTGACATCGCAACCACTTTGTGGCTTCCTATTTTTGAGCCAAAAAACACAAATAATAGCTTGGCACCCCCAGGAACCTACTCATAACTTAAATGGGGACTATTTATAGCATCAAATGTTAAGGAAAATAACAAAATAAAAGGTTAGAGGAAGAGTAGGCCTGTTGTGCTGAATATGGCAGCACTTTTGTTGACTAATCCTTTACTTATTTTTTTTTTCAGATAGCCTAATTAATGATGTAATATCTATCTAAGTAACTAATTTAGTGAACCCCATCTCTAAATCAATAATAGGGAATGGGGGATCTATAGAACAGGATTGAGGGTAAGGAAGTTACCTTTTGGGATGGTTAGAATTAAAGTAGAATAGCTTTCTTTATCAGATTACAATATAGTTTAAATTCTAACAAGTTATATCCACTTAGTTAGGGCTTAGTTTCTTTATAACTAAAGATATCCACACCTTTAAAAATGTGAGACATAGTTGAATGTAAGGGACTTTTGGCCTTCTTATTTTCCTCCCTTGGATGAGTGAAATCTCGCCTCTAAGGCTAGTACATGATTTGGTTGAGTTGCTATAAACATTCTTGATTCTTTTAAGTGTTTTAAGGCTTTGGTGGTAGAATCAAGTATATGAACCAAAGGTTACTTAGTTCAAATATTCTATTATTACCCTCCTCTTTATGCCCTTTAATTTGGTAGAATTCCCATCCATTAATTTTCACCCCTAACTTAACTTAATTTATATTCATGATACATCAACTCATGAGAGAAAGACTTGTCCCAACTTCCTACATTCAAGATTTATACAATAAATTATCATCATTAAGGAAAGGGAAAATGATTGTAGAAGAGTGCATTCATTAGTTTGAAAATTTGATGCTAGGGCTTGGTATTAAAAAAGTGAAGAGCACATGAAGTCAAGATTATTAGGTGGCCTAAGAGAAGATCTTGCTAGAAAAGTGGAAATGAAAAGGTAACACACCTTGGATGAACTCTTCCATTTGGCTAGTAGGGTCGAAAAGTACAAGAAGCATAAAAGGTTCACTTGGTTTAGCCTCAACAAACAAAGTATGATCCCACGCAAAAATGTACCTACACCTTCCAAGCCACCCTCCACCTCAATCTAATTTGACTCAAAAGGGAAAGGATGAGAAGTTAGTAGATCAAAAAATGTGAGGTATTTCAAGTGTCGAGGAGTGGGGAATTATCAAAATAAATTCCCTAATTGATGATTCTTAGGTTGTCTATAAGGAGGATTCTTAGGAATAAACCTTGAGCCATGAAGAAGAAGAGTTAGAGGAAGCACTACCCAATGAGGAGAGGCTCTCAAGTTATGGAAAATCTTGCATGCCAAATAAATTAAAGTTTATGATATATAAAAGGAGTACATTTTAAAAACAAAATGCACCATCATGGGAAACATTTGATCAAGTCTTGTATGATGTAGTCCCAATAGACACACAATGGTTGAATAATGACACCATTATAGAATAACCAAATGAGTCCCCATGTTTATTTCCATTGGAGAAACATACCATGATCAAGTCTTGTATGATGTAGTCCCAATACACACACAACACTTGTCCTTAGGGTGCCCATGGCAACACAATTGGCATATAACTCCTTAAGGGATGAATATTACTCATACAATAAATTATGCCAAAAATAATATCACCCTAACACCTTTGAAGATGCAATCAATCGAGGAAGGAGATGCCAAAACTTGTCAAAAGTCCTTATTTATAGATGAGAGATATATATCTATGGTTATGGCTAAAGGAAAGAAGATGTATTTATTAATTTTAGTTGGATAAAATGAGAGGGGGTTAACCTATGGACCCTCATGTTAGGGTTTTATTAGAAGGGTTAGAGGATGTGTTTATAAAAGACCTACCCCATTTACTACCCCTATAAGACGCATAACACCAAATAAATTTTATACCAGGTACCACCCTCCCTAATAAGCATTCATATGATTGTAGTCCCTAAGAAGCCATGGAGCTTCATAAATAAGTGGAAGAACTACGGGATTGATTCAAGAATCCCTTAGTCCTTATGCAGTACAAGCTTTGTTAGTACCAAAAATGATGGAACTATGAGGATGTCTCTTGATAGTTCTCTTTCAACAACATCACTGTCAAGTATAGGTATCACAAACCTAGCCTTGATGATTTGCTTGACTATTTTCATGGTGATTCTAGCTTTCCAAAAAATGACCTTCAAAGCGATTACTACAAAATCCAAATGAAAGAAGGCGATAAATGGAAAACAATGTTCAAAACCAAAAATGGATTATATGAATGGAAGGTAATGCCCTTTTTTTTGTCAAACACTCCTTGTACTTTCATGATAGTTATAAATTTAGTACTGATGTGGATGTTGGTCAAAAGATCTTTAGGTAAACAAATGGATCTTCTTTATTATTCGATTAATGAATGTCGAATGGATATATGAAGTACTTATACATTCTATTGATACTTCAAACACTAACAAGATAGAAAATTTGATACTTTACAAAGATAGTAATAAAAGGAATTTTTATGAGAACACACAAATAATCACTTAATAAAGAATAAAAACTACACATAGTAATTTTCCCATGATCATGTAGTCCCATAAAGATAAATCAAAAAAAGATAATATGGAGATTTTATTACTCAACTCTACTTTTCATTAGAGTGTTCTCTATATCTCTGGTTATCTAAGTGTTGAAATTATGCCATATATATATATATACACCATAAAAATGATCACCTAATAAACAACATGACACGTTAGTGTTAGCGGTGAATTGCAAAATTGACACATAAAATCATCACTATCAAAAAAACCCTAGCTTATAACAATTTACTACTTAGTTCTCCTTATCAAAATTTGATGGTTGTACTTGACTTATTCCAATTTCTAATTTTTCACCTTTGACCATTCAACCAATCATCAAGATCACTATGAATTTGTTTGGTTGTGCAAAAATCTCCTACTTGTAAGATTCTTGAATTTAGAAATATATGTTCAAGAAAGTATCTATAACATGGAAAACACTTTCAAGACGCTCATGAGACATCCTAAACATGTCTCATAATCATTTTTAGATGTGTAAACATATTAACACCTGCATCATTCCCCTCTTGTTGAAAGAAATTGTTTCACAAATTTTAATCTTTAAATAAAAACTCCCCAATAAGTGAGGAGATATCTTTCAAGATAAACAAATGATGTTTATCTTTAAACTCCCTCATAATTTATCTTTGGATGTTTGAAGAATCATTTAAGAACTTTATTAGTGCTAAAAAAATTGAATTGGGTTTCATGTTAAAGCATCATACGTAATGTATATATCATGAAATCTCCATGTATCACTATTAAATCACATGGAATCTTTATTCCTTGATCTCCACATGTATTTTAGTTTCATGTTACACCTTCAAATTCATCATCACATGTATTAAAATCCTTCAAAGGCTCCATGTACACAACATCATCATATGTACACAAAGTCACCATAGGCATATAATGCACTTAGTTTTCTTGCATATATATTCAAACCCTCTCAACATGTAACACACTTCATCTTCTTCACCATTTGCACTTCATACTCAATAGAATAAAAAAGATCCACATTTTACTCTTTTTCTTCTTTCCTTGCTTCATCATTACCACAATCTATGATATCAATCTCATTTAATGAGAATGTTCTTTTATTTTCACACTCCTTAGGAAAATGACTATATCCTCTACACTTATTGAATTGCTTATTCTTAAGAACATATTATACCATTTTATCTTTCCTTTCTCTTCATTTGTAATGAATCTTCTTTCATCTATTTTAGAACTTGATGGAACATCAATATGGGAAGAAGAAATGGAAGTTTTTAAAAATCATCTTTGATATCTTTTCCCAATTTTCAAACTTCAATTCCATCTCGGTCACATATTCTAATGAATCATAAGAAGAAACTTCAACTTTTCCTCTCAAATTTACATTTAACCCTCCTAAAAATCTTACACTTGCATTGTCATTTTTTAGAGTAATTATTTTGCTTGAACTCATTAAGAATAAATATCCTCTTCATGTGCTTGTTAAATTTTTCCCATGTCTTTTTATCTATAGTTTTCCGTCTTTCTCTCTTTATTTTTTCATCCCTTCAAACTAATTACATGTAAAATTTCTTAACATTAATATTGTTACTATGTACCTCATTTGATCATCATAATCTTTGATGTCAAAAATTGTATCTTGAGTTTCTACCCAATCTCTACAAATTTCAGCATCTAACTTCCTATATAAATCTAGAACATCAACCTTCATATACCTTTCATGGTATTCAAATCCTTGAGTAGAACCTCCTTCATGACAACTTGAATGTCATAAATTAGTATGCTCCTCAACATACTCCATCCTTTCATTAACTTATCTACCTTTACTTTGCAAAGCCCTTCGTACCATACCTTCATACCTATAACAATTAGCCTGTCTTTGATCTTCTATGTGTTACAAATGCTATTGCATCATGGTTATAGCCTCTAAAATAAATTTCATAACATCATCACTTACCATCTTTAATTTTTAACCTAAAACATAATTCTAAAATGCTATCTTTATGGTATTCTTCCTCACTTTGCTCCATGCTTGAATTACCTTCACTTCCATGGATGTGGTGATTTCTTCTTCTTAGATGAGAAGGGTTTTAATTTAGTCACATAGAATCTAAAATACTAAGAACCCTTCTCATATCATTTTATAAGGATTCAATGGCTTGGTCTCCCCTTTATTTTCTTGTTCAATGGTTTCAAGAATATATTTCTTCCTTAGGTTTTGTGCTTAGTCATGGCTTAAGCCTCTAGGAATTTGAGGATCCTTCATTAGAATTTAAGATTGATGAGGAAAGAAACCTAATTGGAGAAAAGGGGAACAAATTGGAAATGGTTAGGTTGGGCTTGATTTTTTTTGAATTTCCATAGGTATGGTGGGTGTTAAGTAAAAAAGGGATTAAATATAGGTGGATGATTAATATAAAATAAAGTATTTTTGGTTTTTATAATGTCTTGAAATTCTTATAAAAATATAAAATTTTGGTATATTGATCGATTTGTTACTTTAACTGATTGACAGATATGCTCAGTGACTGACACATTTATTCTATGATAAATAATTCGATTGGTTTGCCAACACCAATCATTTGAGTGTTCTTTGATTTTAGAATATTTTTCATTTTGTTTTTGAATTTATCTCCAATGTTTTTGAAACCATATAATTAGAACTCATTTGTATCAATAAGCATATTTTGATGCTTTGAGGGTATTTTTACATTATTTTGTCTATTTTTTTATTTTATTAATCTATAAATTTCCTAAAAGTACTTTTTTGTATCTCACACCTTCTCTCCCTCTACCTAAATCTCCTTTGTCTTCTTACATCCATGGTTGAATGCAAACTATTCTACATCATCCCTAACTTACCTACCCCCTACCATCCACTTGATTGCACTCTTGCTCCCTTACGCTCATCATTCACCCTCTTCCACTTTGGTACCCTACACTCGACCAAAGTTAACCTTCTCTCTCTCTCTCTCTCTCTCTCTCTCTTCATTAGATATGTTGACCTAATTGTTCTTTACACTTCATGTTGCTGTTTTATTTTAACTCCCTATTTCTTCAATTTTTCTCATTCTTCCTTTAGTAAATTTTTATAAGTGTTATGATATTCTCCATTGTGTTTCCTTTTCCTTTTTTTATTGGAAATAAGTAGAGGCTTTCCTCTTTTTATCTCATTCATTAGTTGATTCTTATATCTTCTCTCTTCCTCTAATCTTAGCTTTATCTCTCTCTTATGATCCATTTTTAAGTAATGAACGATTAAGGTTTTGAGAAAGATTGAATATTTTGGTTTTTCCTCTTTGGCTTCAATTTTGAGAAAAAGGTTAATCTAAGTTATTCTTGTCCTTCTTTTGATTCCATATTAAATTAAGTTTTGAAAATGAGTTTTAATTGTCTTAGTTCTTGATTCTCTTAATAAATCAAGATCTTGGTAGAGACTATAATGTATGGAGTATTTGTGTACTAGAAGACTTGGTTGGTGGTAAGAAATCAATATCTCTAATGCACCTAAGAAATTATGTTACATATTGTCATGTCATATTTGTGACATGCTTTACCATGTTTATGTATTTTGTTGAGTTCTTAGATTCAAGCATGTAGTAATACTTTAATTTCCAATGTTATGGACCATATATAAGTATTTTGATATCCTATATGAGTTTTTTGAATTTTAAGCACGATCTAATTGAGTATTGATTCCACCATGTACCCATGTGATTCTACGTGTGGATTATGTTGTTTATGTGTTCTATGACATAAAAGCATTATAAGAATTAAATTAGGAAATCCTGGTGATTTTCTACCATGTGTAGATTGGGTTTAGGTGGTTTTTCATCAAAAATAGTTTATTAGTTTGTTATGCTTATATACTAGCTATGTGGTCAATTACCCAATTTGAAAATCATATTCAATCATTATGTGAATAGTTAATTATGTTGATAAGACATTTAATTTTTATCATGAATATTTAACTATTATTACAAGGCCAATGACTAGTTTTTTTTAACCAGAGTGTTTTAGCCTCTACTTAGGTACTTCAACTTTTCTAGCCAAGATACTCAAGAAAATTCTATAAACAATTACTCATTTAGACCAACAAGTGATTGGTTTTACTATGTGTTATTTTTTCTCTGGTCTGGTGCAACAAAATAGGTTGACTAGTCATAGCAACTAATTGATTTGTTCTACTTGAGTTCATCATGCCTACTTGATATTTGATGATCTTACATTAGGAATTCTATTTTAACTTTTTCATGTAATTTCAATGTTTAAATTATGACTTGAACTATGCTTAACCATAATTTCATGGAAATTAGAATGATAACATTGTGGTGCCTCATGTTGTTGTGTTTTATATTATCACTTGGAAACACCTAATTAGTTATTAATGAAATTAATGTTTGATTTGTGATATTGTAATACCCCATATTTTTGAATAATAATAATAATAATAATAATACAAAGTTCACAACAATAATAAGATATATAAGGGAACTTATATATATGTGTATTATTTGAATGATAAGACTAAGTTTCCGATAGCTGTAATAGTTAAATGATAGAGATTAAAATTATAGTATTTTATTACGTATATATGTAGTAAGTAATTAATAGGTTGCTAATAGAGTTTAATTAAGTAATCTTGTTACCTAATTTAATGGGTTATTAGTAAATGGGCCTTTTTAATTAATTAGTCAGTTCTAGAATTCTCTAAATAAAAGTTACACTTCCCCCATAACCCTAGGAGCCTCCCATTACTATAAATATATGGTTAGCTTCTTGTAAGTCGTATAAAAGCCGCACATAAAAAAAAGTAACGAAAAAGAGAGTGGTTTTATAAAGAGTAACCCTCCACTCCTTTGATTTAATTGGTGAAGGTCCGGCGACTAGTGAGAATTTGTGATCATATTGCATTCCAGGTAACATTAATTTTAACCTTTATATATATGTGTGTGTGTGTGTGTGTATACCATTACTTTCAACCTTATAGGTAGATATATATTTGTAACATTACTTTCAAACTTGATAAGTAGATATATATATATATGTATGTGCATGCATTCTATGTGACCTTACGTGAATATATATGATTTTATATAATTAGGCCCCATGGATGATATTCTATTTTTATTATGAATTTAATTTAAATATGGATTCCTGATGGATTTCATATAAATATTGTAATTTTATAGTTGCTTTATTTATTTGATGTACTGGCTATAAAGAGTTGATTTTATATAAGGGCTCCTTTAATTATGTATATATCACAAGACTCGTATCTTATATGACTAAATTGAATTTTATTATTTATGTTAGCATATAATTGGACCTAAGAAACTTTGACTATTATTTATTTATTTATTTATTTAAAGTGCTGGTTAGATAATTATTTTACCCTGTTATTTTACTACTGGTGAATTGAGTAGTGACTCCAAGTGGTATATGTCTATGTAATTTGGGAAATTTAACTATTATGAAAAGTGGATAAAGTAAAGTTTATATGGTGGATTGTGTGACTTTACTTAATTAAAATACCATAACTTAAACTGAAACATAAAGTGGGTTTTGGGTCCTTCAGGTTTGGCCTCCTGAAGTTGGAGATTGGCAATAGCCTTCCTCTTTTAATTCTATTGTGGATATTTATTTATTTGCCAGCGGTGTCTGGTTAAGGCTCCTCATCTATTTTATAGGCTTCTCCAGACCCTATTAGGGGATGTGCACACTTAAGGATAGGATGACGGAGGAGGTAGGTCTTCGGGCTTTTGTTATCCCCTTTGGTCTAAGTTCACTAAGATGGCCTAGGTGTGATTTCTAATCCTCCAATGGCTGGTGGTAGGTCTTTGGACTTTTGTTATCCCCTTTTGACTTTGTCCTTTGGGATGGCCAGGTGACCCCCTGGTTGGTTTACCCACTTAAATAATTGGAGGTTGTGATCACCTGAATTAAAGATTAATAAATGCATATTCATTTATTTACATTTGATTTTCTTATATGATTCGTTGCATATATATACACATGCGTATATTATACTTGATTGTACTAACATGTTACTTAGTTGTTCCCCTAGTTAACTTGTTACGTGTTTTAAATGGGGTTGTGATGACCCATGATATACATGGTGATCAGATGATCTAGTGCAGGTTTGGTATGAATTTACTCAAGGTGTTGATGGCATGCATGACGGGGAATTTTGAGAGTGGTGGTGATTTTCAGAGTTTTATTTATCATACTAATTTTAGTAAACTCTTTTCATAGTTTCACTTGTAGGAACTTTTTCAGTTCAATTCATTTAAATTATTGAATATATTTTGTGTGTTTTCTTATTTTATCTAGCCTTAGTAGCTAGTGTAAGCAGAATAGCGGTATCTACTTACACTTGTTGTGGCGGTAACACCCTCATTTTATTTAGCTTCCGCACATATTTTTCTTATTTTTTTCTCGTTAAGTGGTTTTGAAAAATTGGGGTGTTACAAAATGGTATCAGAGCGAAACCGAGACCGTGAGCTGAACTTGGATGAGCTAGTCAGCCACCTTGCGAGACGAATCTTGGGATGAACTGTATTGAGACAGTCATTGGTTGAGGGGCAACGATGACGTTGCGTTCTTTGAGTGGGGGTGAATGTTATACCCCAATTTGAGCGGAGTGTTATAAATATTGATTTGGATACTTATATCAACATGGTATACCATCCTTTGGTTGATTCCGTCCTAAGAACTCCACAGTTAAGCATGCAGGTTGTGGAGCAATTTTAGAATGGGTGACCCTCTAGGGTAGTTTCAAAAATTTCTGAAAATTTTTCGAGAAGTGCGTGAGTGAGGATAAAGGCCCTAAAAGGACTTGTGTTAATATGTGGGGCCTGCCAATGAATCCCAAAGAGCTCAAAGGTAGCCCCTGTGTGATTGTATCGACTAGGTGTAATACAAATAGTATCAGAGCAATAGTTTTTAGAACTCATTTTTTAAATGTTCAATGTAAAGTTTTTCATTAGAAATTTGGAAGTATGCTTGGTTTTTTTTAAGAGGTGTTGATTTTGAAAATTTGAAAGCCACCGAGTGAGGAATGGGTTGGGGCTCATGAAATACATATTATTTCTTTCCTTCATTATTACATGATAGTTTAATCTTTATAAGTTGTATAAGGACATGATCATACCTTATTTATGTGATGATATGGGTTTCATCCCTTGATGTGCTATGTTATATCATTATGATTTTTTTTTTCATGTGTCCTTTTTAAGGGGTGGTATCCCCATTATTTACCTTCGGGTTATGTTAACTATTTTTGTTACGCCTCTTATTTTTAAAATGAGATTTAGGATTGTCTTCCTCAACCTATATTGGTTAGTTAACTCATATTAAAGTATTTTGATGGGTTTTTGATACTTCGCACAATGAATGGTTTCCATGGTATTTCCAGGTATATTTATAACAATTGTTTTATTTAGAGGATTGATCGACTTCTGACAGTATCTTATTTTGAGAATTTTAGCAGCCCATACTTTGAAAGTATTTTTGATTTTTTTCTACTTAATGTAAATTTCAGGTTTTGATATCTCACCTATATTATTATTATTATTATTATTATTATTATTGACATGATGTGATTGATATGCTTTATGCTATACATATCTTATAGTGCTATAGTATGTGACATTAATTTTTAGGGTATTATTATCTTATTTAGTTAATTATTGGTGGTTCCGAACTTTGGGTCGAAGATCATTCTTAAGGGGGAGATAATGTAATACCCCATATGTTTAAATAATAATAATAATACAAAGTTGACAATGATAATAAGATATATAAGGGAACTTATATATATGTGTATTATTTGAATGATGAGACTAAGTTTCCAATAGTTGTAATAGTTAAATGATCAAGATTTAAATTATAGTATTTTATTACGTATATACGTAGCAAGTAATTAATAGGTTGCTAATAGAGTTTAATTAAGTAATGTTGTTACATAATTTAATGGGTTATTAGTAAATGGGCCTTTTTATTTAATTAGTCAATTCTAGAATTCTCTAAATATAAGTTACACTTCCCCCATAACCCTAGTAGCTTCCCATTACTATAAATATATGGTTAGCTCATTGTAAGCCGTATAACATCCATACATAAGAAAAAAAAAATCAACAAAAAATAGAGTGGTTTTATAGAGAGTAACCCTCCACTCCTTTGATCAAATTAGTGAAGGTACGGCGACTAGTGAGAATTTGTGATCATATTGCATTCCAGGTAACATTAATTTCAACCTATATATATATATATATATATGTGTGTGTGTGTGTGTGTGTGTGTGTGTGTGTACAATTACTTTCAACCTTATAGGTAGATATATATTTGTAATATTACTTTCAACCTTTATACGTAGATATATATATGTATGTGCATTCTATGTGACCTTACGTGAATATATATGATTTTATATAATTAGGTCCCATGGATGATATTCTATTTTTATTATAAATTTAATATAAATATGGATTCTTGATGGATTTCATATAAATATTGTAATTTTATAGCTGTTTTATTTATTTGAAGTACTGGCTATAAAGATTTGATTTTATATAAGGGTTCCTTTAATTATGTATGTATCACAAGACTTGTATCTTATATGACTAAATTGAATTTTAATATTTATGTTAGCATATAATTGGACCTAAGAAACTATGACTATTATTTACTTATTTATTTATTTAAAGTGCTGGTTGGATAATTATTTTACCTTGTTATTTTACAACTGGTGAATTGAGTAGTGACTCCAAGTGGTATATGTCTATGTAATTTGGGAAATTTAACTATTATGAAAAGTGGATAAAGTAAAGTTTATACGGTGGATTGTGTGATTTTACTTAATTAAAATACCATAAATTAAAGTAAAACATAAAGTGGGCTTTGGGTCCTTAAGGTTTGGCCTCCTGAAGTTGGAGATCAGCAATAGCCTCTCTCTTTTAATTCTATTGTGGATATTTATTTATTTGCCAGTCGTGTCTTGTTAAGGCTCCTTGTCTACTTTATAGGATTCTTCGGACCTTATTAGGGGGTGTGCACACTTAAGGACAGGATGATCAAGGTGGTAGGTCTTCAGACTTTTGTTATCCCCTTTGGACTATGTTCACTAGGATGGCCTAGGTGTGATTTCTAATCCTCCTATGGTTGGTGGTCGGTCTTCAGACTTTTGTTATCCCATTTGGACTTTGTCCTCTGGAATGGCCAGGTGACCCCCTGGTTGGTTTACCCACTTAAATAATTGGAGGTTGAGATTAACTAAATTAAATATTAATAAATGCATATTCATCTATTTACATTTGGTTTTCTTATATGATTCGTTGCATAAATATTCACAGGCCTATATTATATTCCATTGTATTAACATGTTACTTTGCTGTTCCCCTAACTAAGTTGTTACATGTTTTTAACATATTTTAAACGGGGCTGTGATGAACCATGATATACATGGTGAGCAGATGATCTAGTGCAGGTTTGGTATGAATTTACTCAAGGTGTTGATGGCATGCATGACGGGGAATATTGAGAGTGGTGGTGATTTTCAGAGTTTTATTTATCATACTAATTTTAGTAAACTCTTTTCATATTTTAAATTGTAGGAATTTTTTTGGTTCAATTGATTTGAATTAATGAATATATTTTGTGTATTTTCTTATTTTATCTAGCCTTTGCAGCTAGTGTAAGTAGAATAGTGGTGTCTACTTACACTAGTTATGGCTGTAACACCCTCATTTTATTTAGCTTTCGCACATATTTTTCTTATTTTTTTCTAGTCAAGTGGTTTTGAAAAATAGGGGTGTTACAAAATGGTATCAGAGCGAAACTGCAACCTTAAGCTGATCTTGGATGAGCTAGTTAGTCACCTAGCGGGACGATTCATGGGATGAACTATATTGAGGCAATCGTTGGTTGAGGCGCAACGAGGACATTGTGTTCTTTGAGTGGGGGAAAATGTTATACCCCAATTTGAGTGGAGTGTTATAAGGATTTATTTGGCAACTTATATCATCATGGTATACCATCCTTTGGGGTATTCTGTCCTTAGAACTCCACAATTAAGCGTGCTGGATGTGGAGCAATTTTAAGATGGGTGACCCTCCTGGGAAGTTTTAGAATTTTCTAAAAATTTCTCTAGAAGTGTGTGAGTGAGGACAAAGCACTCTGAAAGGACTCGTGTTGATTTTTGGGGCCAGCCGATGAATCTTAAAGAGCTCAAAGATAGCCCCTGCGTGGTCGTATCGACTCGGTGTGTTACAAATAGTATCAGAGGTGTTGGAAATTTGGAAGTATGCTTGATTTTTTTAAGAGGTGTTGATTTTGAAAATTTGAAAGCCACCGAGTGAGGAGTGGGTTGGGGCTCATGGAATACATATTATTTCTTTCCTTCATTGTTACATGCTAGTTTAATCTTTATAAGTTGTATGAGGACATTATCATACCTTATTTATGTGATGATATGGGTTTCATTCCTTGATATGCTATGTTATGTCATTATGATTCTTTTTTTGTGTTTCATTTTTAAGGGGTGGTATCCCCATTATTTATCTTCAAGTTATGTTAACTATTTTTGTTAAGCCTCTTATTTTTAAAATGAGATTTAGGAGTGTCTTCCTCAACCTATATTGGTTAGTTAACTCATATTAAAGTATTTTGATGGGTTTTTGATACTTCGCACAATGAATGGTTTCCATGGTATTTCCTGGTATATTTATGCCAATGTTTTTATTTAGGGGATTGATTGACTTCTGACAGTATCTTATTTTGAGAATTTTAGCAGCCCATACTTTGAAAGTATTTTGGACTTTTTTCTACTTAATGTAAATTTTAGGTTTTGATGACATCTCATTTCTATTATTATTATTATTATTGACAGGATGTGATTGATATGCTTTGTGCTATACATATCTTATAGTCCTACAGTATGTGGCATTAATTTATTGGGTATCCTTATAGAGAGTAACCTTCCACTCCTTTGATCTAAGTAGTGAAGGTCCCGTGACTAGTGAGAATTTGTGATCATATTACATTCCAAGTAACATTAATTTCAACCTTTATATATATATATATACATATATGTGTGTGTGTGTGTACCATTACTTTCAACCTTATATGCATATATATATTTGTAACATTACTTTCAACCTTTATATGTAGATATATATGTGTACGTGCATTCTATATGACCTTATGTGAATATATATGATTTTATATAATTAGGCCCCATGGATGATATTCTATTTTTATTATGAATTTAATATAAATATGGATTCCTGATTGATTTCATATAAATATTGTAATTTTATAGTTGTGTTATTTATTTAAAGTACTGGCTATAAAGTGTTGATTTTATATAAGGGTTCCTTTAATTATGTATATATCACAAGACTCATATCTTATATGAGAAAATTGAATTTTGTTATTTATTTTAGCATATAATTGGACCTAAGAAACTTTGACTATTATTTATTTATTTATTTATTTGATGTGCTGGTTGGATAACTATTTTACCCTGTTATTTTCCAACTGGTGAATTGAGTAGTGACTCCAAGTTGTATATGTCTATGTAATTTGGGAAAGTTAAATATTATGAAAAGTGGATAAAGTAAAGTTTATATGGTGGATTGTGTGACTTTACTTAATTAAAATACCATAACTTAAAGTGAAACATAAAGTGGGCTTTGGGTCCTTCAGGTTTGGCTTCCTGAAGTTGGAGATTGGCAATAGCTTTTCTCTTTTAATTCTATTATGGATATTTATTTATTTGTTAGCCATGTCTAGTTAAGGCTCCTCATCTACTCTATAGACTTCTGCGGACCCTATTAGGGGGTGTGCACACTTAAGGACTGGATGACCGAAGTGGTAGGTCTTCGGACTTTTGTTATCCCTTTTGGACTATGTTCACTAGGATGGCCCAGTTGTGATTTCCAATCCTCCTGTGGTTGGTGGTAGGTCTTTGGACTTTTGTTATCCCCTTTGCACTTTGTCCTTTGGGATGGCCAGGTGACCCCGTGGTTGGTTTACCTACTTAAATAATTGGAGGTTGTGATCACCTAAATTAAAGATTAATAAATGAATATTCATTTATTTACATTTGGTTTTCTTATATGATTTGTTGCATATATTTACATATGCATATATTATATTGCATTATACTTACATGTTACTTAGTTGTTCCCCTATCTAACTTGTTACGTGTTTTAAACGGGGCTGTAATGACCCATGATATACATGGTGAGCAGATGATCTAGTGTAGGTTTGGTATGAATTTACTCAAGGTGTTGATGGCATGCATGACGGGGAATATTGAGAGTGGTGGTGATTTTCAGAGTTTTATTTATCATACTAATTTTGGTAAACTCTTTTCATAGTTTCAATTGTAGGAACTTTTTCGGTTCAATTGATTTGAATTAATGAATATATTTTGTGTGTTCTCTTGTTTTATCTAGCCTAAGCAGCTAGTGTAAGTAAAATAGTGGTGTCTACTTACACTAGTTGTGGCGGTAACACCCTCATTTTATTTAGCTTTCGCACATATTTTTTTTATTTTTTTCTAGTCAAGTGGTTTTGAAAGATGGGGGTGTTACAAAATGGTATCAGAATGAAACCGCGACTGTGAGCTGTACTTGGATGAGCCAATCAATCACCTAACGGGACGATTCTTGGGATGAACTGTATTGAGATAGTCATTGGTTGAGGCGCAACGAGGAAGTTGGGTTCTTTGAGTGGGGGTGAATTTTGTACCCTAATTTGAGAGGAGTGTTTTAAGGATTGATTTGGCTACTTATATCAACATGGTATACCATCCTTTTGGTGATTCTATCTTAAGAACTCCATAGTGAAGCGTGCTGGCTGTGGAGCAGTTTTAGGATTGGTGACCCTCCTCGGAAGTTTTAGAATTTTCTAAAAATTTCTCGGAAAGTGCGTGAGTGAGGACAAAGCGCGCCGAAATGACTCGTCTTGATCTATGGGGCCAGCCGATGAATCCCAAAGAGCTCAAAGGTAGCCGCCACGTGGTTGTATCGGCTCGGTGTGTTACAGATATTACTTGGTAATTATTAATAATAAATTAATATTTTTTTCAAGTCTTTTCCTTTTACTCTTAGGGTAGCTAACTAGGAGTAAGTGGATAGGTAGCTCTATGCTTTTATCTTTCATATAGTGCCTATTCTCCTTGTTTATCGAGTTACAATCAATATGGTTTATGGATTTATCTTTGATGTATAGGATAATACTATAGTACGTCGAGAAAGCATCATTATCCAATATGGGTGGGTGAGGTATCCTAGTACTAGAACCTTGACACTTTATATTTAAGTCACTTAAGTAGTTGTGGTATCCCGACTTATGTAGTCTTCATGGTAGATGTAATCATGGTGTGGTAGGTGAGGTATCCTAGAACAAACCCCCTTAGTGTACTCTAACCATAACTAGTATGTGATCCATATTAGTCCTCATGATAGATATAGTCGATGTGTGGTGGGTGTGGTATTCCAAGAGAAAACCCATTTGATGTATCTTAACCCTATTCGGTGGGCTTGGTATCCCCTTACATGTGTATGTTGCCATAAATGTTTTTCATGGTGGAGAAGTAGGTGTGATCGAGTTAATCATCTTAATAATTGGAAAGTAAGTGGCCATTAAAGGAAGGTTTATAATTTGTTTTATGTTATGTGAATCGAATGTAAGATCTATATTATGGAATAATTGATGGTTGCTTTTGGGATAATTGACCATTGAATTTTAAAAGGACAGAAGGGATGAGAAGTTGAATAGTATTTGATCTAAGGTAGTGCTAAAGATCAAACACTCACAATTTCCACCCAAGGTTTCAACACTTGAGGTAAAAATTGCAAGATTTTACACAAAAAATAATGTTTTCACTCAAATTTATACAAGGGAAATAGAGGAGCTAAAAAATTCTAATTTCTATTGGAAGGGGTAGTGTGCTGCATTGTATTGAGGCTACCCATATTTATAGTTGCAGCCATGGTTATAAAAAGTCCATTCTACCCTTCACCTTTACCTACCTAGTTACATTCCAACAATTCTTTACTATCTAGTTATCTAATATAAGCTAAAAAACTAGTTAGATGATAAATAAAATAAGGTTAGCCTATGTGTAATATTTTGACACCATTCCTCAACATGTGTAATATGTTGAAATGGTAAGTAATAAATCAAATTATAGATCACTCAATCTTCCCCCATACCTAATCAATCATATACCATACTTAGTCAATCAAAATAATCTAATTTGGAGGGGTTAACATTTGCGTCCTGTAGTTAGGTTGGCATTACATGGAGATTTCATTGATGGGTTCTTAATACAAAAAAAAAGGTTGTTGAATCTCACCAACCCCCGCAATCTTTATGTCTTTTATTTTTCTTCTTTTTTAAGTTTTAATTTTTGTGTGCATATGGGATAATTTTACTTGATTATTCTCAACAAAATATAGCTATATAAATCATGCATGGATGGGTTCTCTTTATGTGCGTCTATGTTTGGCCATACATGTGGTTAGCATGGTTGGTGCATGGCTAGTACTATACCTTACTTATTTTAGCTAATTAATTTGATCCAAGGTAAGTGTGTTTTTTGATCTCCTGAATTATTAAAATTAGTTAGTGAAATGTTATAATGGAATGCTACTACATCACTAATCTTTAGTACTTTTATTGACTAATCCCCAAATTAATGTTCCTAAAGTTCTATTAGGCACTTCGGTTTGACTATTCATTTGTGGATGATGAGAGATACTATACAATAACTTAGTACCTCACATATGCCAAAGTATTTGACAAAGTTTGCTTAAAAAATTCACATCTCAATCTGATACTATACTTGTTGGAATTTCATATAACTTTAGTATCTCTTTAAAATATAAATCTACTACATGAGTTGCATCATCTATTTTGTTACAAGGTATGAAATGTACAATTGTAGAAAAACTATGTACCACTAATATAATATAATATTTTCCCCATTATGCCTATGCTAAATCCAATATAAAGTCCATACTAACACTTTCCCATGTTTAACTAGGAATTGGTAAAAGAAATACACAAACATTCATAGAAGAAACTATTACTCTTTTGACAAATCACATATCTTCTAATAATATCTTGTCTCAATTTTTTTAATTCATGGCTAGTAAAAATTTTCTTTCAAAATTTCCATGGTTTTATGAAAACCAAAATTACCATCTATACCTTCTTCATACACTTCCTTAATAAGTAAATCATGTATATTGGAATGAGTTACACACACAAGTTATTATGTTTGAAAATAAAGTCATCATGAACCATGTTATTGCCATAACTATGATTATTTTGCATTAATTATAAATTTCAAAAAAATATTCATCTTTTACATACAATAATTTAGTATTTGACTTGAAAAGTGTTGTAGATCTCCTCGTTAAAGCATCGGTAATAGCATTTTCCTTACTATCAAAATGTTTATAAAAAACATGAAAGATTGTAATAAACTTACTCATTTGGCATGTCTAGGACTAATATTATTTTTCCCATACAAATATTTTAAAATTGCATGACCCAAATGCAAAAAAATGGCCTCAGTCTCAAATAATGGCTCCATGCTCCTAAAAGTTTTATGATGGAAAAGTATTCATTATCATAAGTTAAATAATTCAATTTTCTCATATTTAATTTCTCAAAAAATAATGCAATGGTTCATTTTTCTTGTGAGATTACACCTCCTATACCTACCTCACTATGATGCATAATGGATACAAATTGGGTTACACTTACTGAAAAATAAGGAAGTGGTTGCAAAGACTACCAAAGCCAATAATTGAAGAAGGGGAGATGAATAGAGGAATATATGATCTAAGTAAACCTTATCATATACACTTGAATCTATAATTTAAGCAAAGTATAACTTAAGGTAAAAGAGAGAAGAATTTATAACAAAATTCAATTAAGGCAGGCATTAGCCATGGAGGTAAGGCTCACTGGAAGAATAGGAGATATGGGTAGACCAAAAGCTTCGTTATTCAGCTATTGGTGTAAAAGCCTTTAGTTAGAAAATAACTTTGCCAAACTAAGTGTAAAAGCTAGTTAGGTATTAAAATATTTAGTTATCTATCAATTCAACTATCTTAGTTTAATTCTAACCAATCGTTGCATGAATTCCCCCTATATGTCATGCTTCAACAATCTAGCCCCATTCCATAGCTGAATTATGAAAATAGTGCTAGAAAACTAATCTAAGTATTAGCTATTACATAATTAAAGTTAATATAATTGAAAAAATAAAACAAAAACTTAAACAATGGTTATAAAAAATGTAAAAAAGTAAGGGATTAAACCTCAAAATTCTCCCATCATCCTGCACTCGCAAGCCTCCCTCTTTATCAACATTTTCTTCCCTCCTTTTTATTTTGTAGGTCGATGTTGGAGGCCCCACTTGATGCAGAACCATTCACCATTAATTTTTTATTTTTATCATCATATTTAGGATGATTTGGGTGTTTTCTTAGGTGCATAGAGAGAATCCATTTTTTCAAGCTCCAATTCATTCAAGGAGGACATTATAGTGAAGATCCTGTCAAATTTATTTCAAGAAAGCTCCTTCACCATTTATTACAACTAAAAAGGCAATCAAAAACAACACCCACTCTTCTTTAGCTTTATGAAAATCAATTTCATGTAGCTTATATTAGGGCATAAGGTAGTAAATAAAATGGTAACTAAGACTTCAATTACAACCATCTCAATTAAAGACACATGCCTAAATGTTGCAAAAACCATCCCAAGCATTTTTGCCATAAAATCATTCTTTTTTTAATCTATAATGAAAATGCTAAATAAAAAATCCATGCATGCCATGCAAAAACCACATTCCTACCACTAAAATTTGAAATTCATGTGGCTCATTATATTTCTAAAAAATGCACTGCAATCAGACACAACCACAACAACCATTTTGGATAGCCTTGTGGGCATGTTTAGAGCAACAAAAATCTAATGCAATAGTAAAAACATCCCTTAGCAACGATATTGGCAAGTGTTTTAGCACAAAATAGAAAGAAATATCCAAAGAAGTAATAAGGATATTTAAGTACTGATTATGGAATAAAAATAAAAGTAACTCACCAAAGATGTAGCTACTATATCAGTAAGATTTGGGTCATTTTTAGATACCATTTGGCATAAAGAAAAAATAAGTACATTGGCAGGTATGGAAGTGCACCATCTTTTTTGACATTGTAATTGATTGTTGTACTTAGGAGATTAGGTCTTAAAAGCTACTAAGAAGGCTAGCTTTAATTTTTGCCATTTAATCATTTTAGCTATACTAAGTTAGCTTTTTAAATTGTGGGAATTAGAAAGTCAGGTTGTAAGATCATGGCGATATTGTTCTATGGTCATGATTTTGAAGTTCTAGCCATAGTAAATTATTTGGGTTGGCTAGAATGATTTCTAGCTTCTATTTTATCTCTCTAAATAGCTAGCTTACCATATTACTTGTTGTACCTCCCAATCATATACAGGAGTCATAAGGAGAGTATTTGGTTTTATGATTTACAAATTTTAGCCCTTAGGCTATCATTAGATCTAATTTGGTTTGGTTTGTTTCAAACTAGCTAGTTAGATTATATAAGGAAAGCTATCAAGTTATTGTCTAACTAAATCTACCTGTAGAAGGTCAATGTGATTTTTTTTTATCTCAAAGGACCTAGCATTTTTCTTATAAATGTTAGAGTCATATAAGAATGCAAGGAGAATTAGTTGCCTCAAATTTTCGTCCCTTATGGTGAGATCTACCTTCAAACACAAGTAAAGACTTTTATTGATTATCTTCTTCAAATATTACTTCTTTTACCTCAAGAGTTGAAACCATGAGTGGTAGATGTGAGTTCTAAATTTAAGGGGTACTTAATTTCATATATTCCTCTTCTTCAACCTCCATTTATCTTTTTAATTTTGATTGTTATTATCCTAATCCACCATCTTCCTTAGCATGGCCTAATTTATATTTCATATGTATCACTCCCCTCCCCGTTTCCCACCACCTAAGGGATCGTGTTAGTATGGATTTTATTATAGTATTAACTTGAACACAAATGCTACATGATGCTGTAGTGGTTCTGGTGGATAGATTCTCTAAAATGGATCATGTTATTGCTTGTCACAAATCCCTAACTTGAGGGTCCATGAGTTCCCCTCTAAATATAAATTTTTCATCTATGATAAATGAATTTTGATAATTAGTGGCGCCTCCTCCCTTGACCACTTGTATTTTTAAGGGTGTTAGGATAATATTCTTTTTGGCATACTTTAACATGTAAATATTCCTCCTCCCATCATGAGTCATGTGATTATGATATTGTCAGGGACACCCCATGAGAAAGTGGCACGTGTCCATTATGACTAAATCACACAAGACTTGATCATGGTAATTTTTTTCTAATATAGAAGGCATGGGGACGTCCTTGGTTACTTCAACAATGTTGCCATTATTCAATTATTGCATCTTGTAGGGCTTATAGTGCAGTATAGTGGTTGAATGAAGCTTATCAACTAATGTCTAAGAGGCCATGTTTTACCAACTCCTATAGTCAATAAGGAGGGAGCACACTTTGCTTATAATGGTGAATTTTTTTTGAAAATTTCACTCTCTTTCGCTATCATCAACTTGACTTTCTTTATCATGTAAGATCAGCCAATTATTCTTCTTCAAGGTCTAAGGTTTCCTTCTCAACATCCTCCATAAGGACCACCTTATTAAGATCCACTAAATTCATGACCCTTCATTTAAGGCACTCATTATGATAATGCATAAATCCTTGGCTCTTGAAACACCTCTTGTTTCTAGATCTACTAGGCTCAACTAGACCTTCTCTTCCCTTCCCTTTTATGTTAAATTTGATGGAGGTCGAGGATGGCTTGGATGGTCTGGGTATGTTTTTTGGTGGGATTGCAATTATTTTGATGATTATAAATTAATTTGATCTTTTTTATCATTCTTGTGATTTTCGGCCTTACTATCCAAATGGAAGAGTTCATCTAAGGTGTAATACCTTTGTATTTCCACTTTTCTAGCAATATCTTACCTAAGGCCTCCCATGAATCTTAACATGTTGTGTTCTTCATTTTCTTCAATGTCGAGCCTTAGCATTGACTTTTCAAACTCACAAATCTACTCGTCTACACTTAGTTGCCTTCGCTTTAATGATGACAATTTTTTCTACAAATCTTGAGTGTAGGAAGATGACACAAATATTTCTATCATGAGGTTCTTCATTTTTTTACCAAAATATGACTTTCAATTTTCCCTTCCTCTTTCTTTAGTTGGTAATATTTTCCCATAAAATAGAGGCATGGCCTTCGAGTTTTAAAGTAGCAACTTTTAAACTCTTGCCATCTTTATAGCCTTTGGCCTCAAAAAGCCTTAAGCATCACAACTTCCATTCTAGAAATTCTCCTAGGATTTATGAACCTTTGAACTCTGGCATTTTAGTTTTTCCATCCTCAAACTCTCTTCTTTTTTCTTTCCCCCTTCTTTTTATTTTACAAGAGGACTCACTCATTAAAGAATCATCTTCTCTTGAGAGATTTTCAACACCATGGGGTTCTTCACTTCAAGGGGGGCTCTACTTGGATAATTGTTTTTAGGGTGGAGATTTGGAACTAGTTGTTATAAAAGGGTTTGAATGTGGTCCATTTCTTCTGGTAATGCCACAAAATTTTGATCTATTCATTGAGTGTCTCATTGTAATCTCATTGTAATGACTCAATGGCATCTCCTCTCCTTTAAATTTGTGCCTTATTGAGAATGAAGCCCATAGGTAATGGATGATAGCGGTTGGATAAATATTTTTTAGGAAATGGTTTTGAAAATGGGATTGTTGGTTTAAAAAATCTTTTATAAGAATTTTGCTTAGACAATAAATAAGATAGGTTGAGAAATGAAAGAGGTAAACTAATTTAGAGCAGTCAAAACTTTAATACCAAATGGATGCAATTTGGATACAAATTGGGTTAAACATAGGGAAAACAAGGAAGTGGCTACAAAGAACACCAAAACTAATAATGGAAGAGGGGTGATGTGACACCCCCATTTTTCAATATAATTTTTTTTTCTAAAAACATATTGCTGAAGTAGGAAATGCATAGGTGTTAGCGCCACTACTAATATAGGTTAGGCATTTGTTGCTTACCCGGTATCAGATATAAGGCTAAACTAGCAAAAATTACTAAAACAATAGAGTGCACCATAATAATTTAATTAAAACCAAGTTCTAAATGCTTACAAAAATGATCCTAATATGTCATGTTCAAATAGTTTAAAAGTAATTAATAGAGTATAAAGTTTCAAAACATGGGTTGGGGCATGAGGCCCAAAACAGATACTGTAGTCCTGTATGAACCCCGTCAAGTCCTTTAAAATGTCCTCACACACAACCCTAACCTAATTAAGGTAGGCACTTTACTTTCCATCCTCGAAAACCTATACAAGATCCTCTACTCGTAGGAATGAGTAGGTAATAGAGCAAATTGGCACATAAGTATGCTATGTACTAAGTAAGCCAAGTTGCTCCCTCAATGTACACACATATAATAGTTTATTATATCAAATAAAGATTGAAATAAGTATTAATAAGGCAATATTTATGCATAAGGATAAAATAATATGAAGTCATACTATCATGCATAATTTCAACAAATTGAATACTTCGTATATAGAATCAGCACCTTTCCACGTAGGCATGTACACAATTAATGGCAAGGAAAAGCCCACAACCTTTACGACTATTCCCAATTAACCAAATGTTAAAGTTCTATTATTAGCTTGTTTATGTTTGAGATAAGTGAGCTAATCCATCAATATTAAATTTCATAATCAAGTTCTTAAGCTAACCATTAGTCAAGTGTGATAACTAGCTCTATACGTTTTCGACCAATCATACCTTTAGTTCCATTTTTGCCATTTATTCGCCATTCTCTTAACCATCATTTATATATGGTACTTTACTAACATATTAACTAAATTTTATTATCATCGAGCAATGGCTGTGCACATACCATGGAAGGTTATCCAAAAAGGATGTAAAGTCTAGGCTGAAGCCAATCACCACAATGGACATAAGTCTAGGACGAAGCTAACCAATATGGAGATAAGTCCAAGCTAAAGCCAACCAATATGGGTATAAGCCTAGGCTGAAGCTAATCACAAATGTTACTAGACCCTTTAGTATCTATACCCCTTAATACATCTTCAGTTTCTAGAGTAGATAAGGCATGGGGACTTCTTAGGATCCTTCCCAAGGTACCAAAAAGCTAGAAGGTAGACTAATCCCCTATACCTAATCAAAGATCAAGTAACCTAGATCCATACCCAAATCAAATATCTTTCACTTTATGTGATTAGTATTTTATTCATAAGGATATGCGATCATACAAGGCCCATACAAGCAAACAAGGGGAATCACCATACTAAGCCATATTGATCCCTTTCATCTCCATCTTCCCAAACCATATTGGTTTAACATATATCCTTAGCTAAAGAGTTTCATATCCATCATGGGGTTTAATCCAAGACTATACTAATCTCTACAATTCTTATTCCTTATTACCAACTACAAGTGAGTTACACATTTAGCCTTTACATTGCTCATAGTGCATGCCAAAGGTTATGAGTCTTTTTAAATCCCTTACGGAGCTAGTAATCCATGATAAAATCTATATTTCATCCCATTAATTATCATGATGTATTCCTAATATAAACCCCAAACATACTTAAATAATAAAGCAACAAATCATGCAACCTGGCCGGACTAGTCGATTGTTTTGGCCCAACTAGTAGACTAGTTGATATAATTGATTTGGGCAATCTAATTGATTGTTCATATACTTATTGATCGGTTTTGTTAAATCGATTAATGGGTTTAAGTAGAGTGTTGATGGGTTTGACCTAGTAGGTCGATTAGTTTACCTAAATACCACATAAAATTCACAAATCCTATAGAGATTCATACATAAAAATTGTTTCTACTCATCCTAGTGCATGTACCAACATCAACTAACATATTTCTAACGAAATTGTCATGCACTACTTACCATGACATATTTTTAATCGATTTCCTCGATTTTCATGCTCTTCTTTCACGTTATGTCATTTAAACACGTAACTCATGCATACCACTGCATTTCTTCATACAAACATGTATATTCCAACAAAATACATCACTTTCCTTACTGTAATACATGGTAAAATTTTAGGTGCAAGAATTACTTACATGATGTAGGCTAAATCTCTCAACACTGATATTTTTAAATTTGTTAAAAGTTCAACTCTCAAACCTTTAAAATAAAAAAAAATCTTAAATCATGCTTTATACTAAAATCTCATAAGATTTGAAAAATAAAACAGAGGGGAAGAATATACCACTAGGGAAAAATAAAAAAAACTTAGCTGGACCAGTCAATCTTTTGGTTAAAATGACAAACAAGTACATCGGTTCAGAGAGCCGGTTGATGTGTTACCTTGAAAACTCATTAAACCTCATTTCTTAACATAATTTAATGTAATTTTTTATTCCAAATTAAATCATAGCATTGGAAAGACCCTTTAGTAGGAAATACTCTCAAAATAACTCTGTTACCCACCTCGTACCTATTAGTGCGTCTCTTCAGATCTACATAGCTCTTCTGTTAGTCTTGGGCGGCTCTCATCTAGTCTTAAATCAAACATATGTGTTTAGTTGTCTACTCAATTATCTTAGGACCTAGCATGAGTGTCTGACTAATGTCATTCCACCACAAGGGACTATGACACTTCCTTATATACAAGGCTTCAAAAGGCACCATCTTGATAGTGGATTGATAACTGTTGTAGTAGGAGAACTTGATCAAATCTATACAATCTTCCCAATTTCTCCCAAAATCTAGCACACACACTCGATGCATGTGTTCTAGATTCTAAATTGTTCTCTCAGTTTTACCATCCGTATATAGGTGAAAAGCTATACTCATTTTAATTGTGTATCAAAGACATCTTGTAATTTCTGCTAGAAGCATGGCAAGAACCCGGAGTTTCAACTATACACAATGTCCTTAAGAACTCCATGAAGTCTCACCACATGATTTCTATGGGAATTGACTAATTACTCCATGCTCCTTGTCACCTTCATCAGAATAAACATAGCCAACTTAGTCAACCTATCCATAATGACCTAGATAGAATCATATCCACTATAAGGCCTCGGAATTCCAACCATAAAGTCCATTGATATGCTATTGCACTTCCACATAGGGACTCCTCATGGTTTTACTAACCTTGGCAGTCTCTTGTGTTCAATCTTGACCTTCTCACAAGTTAGACATTGAGCAACAAACTTTGCTACTTCTTGCTTTATGTAGGGTCACCAATATACCTTTTTCAGCTCTTTGTATAACCTACCTCCTCTAGGGTATAGAATAAGGAGTGCAATGACCTTCCTCATGGATCTTCTTCTTTATCTTCACACAAATCTATAGTACACATCATCTACTACGTTATTTGATACTACCATCCTCATGAATCTAGAATTCTTCGGCTCTACCTTCCACAATACTTGTCTGAATTCTCTAAAGCTTGATATCACTTGCTTAATTAGCTTAAATCTCCTCAAATATTAAAGGTGCGATGGTGAATGCACTCATTCTGACCTCCAAATTCCAATAATGATAAACTAAATCCCCATCCTCTTGATCTCTTGGTATAGTTAATGATTACATCTAAGGAAAATGATGTCTTTCAGTTAAGTGCATCTACCACCACATTAGCTTTACCCTTATGGTAAGTCAATTCTAGGTCATATTCCATTACCAATTCCACCCACTAACATTACCATAGGCTCAACTCCCACTATATTAAAATTTACTTAAGAATCTTATGGTCATTGTAAAACTTGGATTGAACTGCATAGAGATAGTGCCTCCAAATCTTGAGAGTGAACACTACCACAAGACGTTCTAGGTCATGCCTCAGATAGTTCAATTCATGTAGCTTTACCTTTTTGAGGCATAAGTGACCACTCTTCCATGTTGTATCAACATATAACCCAACCTTTTCTTGGAAGCATCACTGTATACTTTAAATCTATTGGTCCAACTTGGTTATGCGAGCACTAGGGATAAAGTTAAATTCCTCTTCAACTATTCAAAAGATTTTCTACACTTCTCATTCAACTAAAATTAGGTATCTTTCTTAAAAAAGTTGGTTAATGGTTGAGCCATCTTAGAAAATACTAGTATGAACTGATGGTAATAACTGACCAACCCTAGAAAACTGCGCGCCACTTTCACAAAAGTGGACATTGGCCAGTCAGAAATGGCTTGGATCTTAGCTCGATCCACTGCTACACCATCCTTGGAAATCACATGACTATGGAAGGCCACTTAATATAACCAAATCTCAAACTTTGAGAGCTTAGCATACAGCTGATGTGATCTAAGCAATGCCAAAGTTTTCCTCAGGTGTTAATCATGCATCTCTTGGTTGTAGGAGTAAATGAGAATATCATTGATGAACACCATGATGAATAGGTCCAAGAACGAATAGAAGATATGATTCATTGGGGATATGAAACTTGCAAGCATTGTAGTTGGTCCGAGGGGAACTATTGTTAACTTGTAATGGCCATACCTTATTTAAATAGCAGTCTTAGGAATGTCTTGCGATGCTATCATCAGCTTGTGATAGCTTAATTTAAGATCAATCTTGGAGAACAATTTGGCACTTGTGAGTTGGTCAAATATATCATTGATACTTAGTAGAGGATAACAGTCCTTAACCTTCACCTAGTTCAACCCTTTGTAGTCGATGCATAATCTTTGGCTACCAACCTTCTTCATCATGAAAATCATTGGTTCTCCCCTTTAATGATAAACTTAGACTAATGTAGCCTTTCTCTAAAATCTCTTCAAATTTATCCTTGAGGTATTTCATTTCCATACGTGCCAACCGATATGGAGCCTTAGAGACTGGCTCTATACCTATAAAGATATCCACAATGATCTCAACTTCCTTAACTAGCGGCATTCTTGGTATCTCCTAAGGGAAAATGTCGAGACACTCATGAATTGCCGCCATCTGCTCCAATGGTATTTCTACTACATCAGTGTCTCTAACACTCCAAAGGAAAAGTGGACACCCCTTGGGGACTAAGTTACTCAATGCAATTATTGACACAATCTTTACGGGGGAATGGGGTCCACACTTGTAGTATGAAATCCTAGTATCCTTTATTCCTTGTAGAACCACACATTAATGTGCACAGTCTATCGGTGCTTTATACTATCCTAGCATATCAATTCTAACAATTACATTAAAATCTCACAATTTAAACTCTATGTTGTCAAATAGGAACTTTTTCTCTTCTACTACCATCAAACCCCCTTAATACCATCTAGAGCATAAAATTTTAACCTCCATAAGTGCGATACTACAAGCAAGAGATAAGGCATCCCTATTCATAAAATTAGATTCTATAAAAGAACACGAAGCACAATAGTCAAAAAATACGCAGATAGAAATTGTAGAGATATTGAGCATATTGGTTACTACACTAGCCTAGCGTTATACCTCTACCTGACACATCATGTTTAGGTGTACTACTGTTAGAACCCCTTGCCTTTGTTAAAAAGGGTGAGGCCACAAACCTTTAAGCTGACTTGCTTGACTAGTGGTACTTGCTGGCAATGAAGGAACTCTAGGTAACTGAGCTCTGGATTGGCTTCTATGAATACTACCACCGCTTACTTGAAATTCGAATTCTCTGTTCCCCACCATGCCACACCCATAATATGCTACCTTATTTCCTCTATAATCTACCCCTGGGTGATCTAACCCACACCTTGTGCAGTGGTAGTGCCTTTCCTCTACATGACCCCTAGAGAAACTTCTCAATGGGGGTGCTAACCCCAATCACTAATCAAACCTTGACATTAAGCTATCACCTGAGAAAACCCTCTTAAGGCCCCTAGAATTTTGGCAACCCTCCAAATTTCTCTTACTCTCCGACTAAGCATTCTGATCTGATATGAAACTAGATGCCTCTAGAGCTTTCTCGTACGTCTCGACCATGTCTGGTGGAGTGACTCCCACCAACAACTCCTAGCTTCAAATTCCCTATCTAACCTTGATGTGATAAATTTGCATCACCTCAGTAGCTTCCACTTTCAGGCTAAACTACACCAGGTTCATAAATCGAGTGTAGTATTCCTCAATGGACATGCCCCCTACTGAAGATCCATGAACTCGTTATACTTCTTCATCTGCAAGTGATTCAGGTAGAATCTAGCATGTAATGCTTCCAAGAATGTCCCCCAGCTCGTAGATTCTCCACCGTCATAATGTATACTTCACCACCAAGTATATGCTTGTCCTCTAAAGTAATAGATGACTACAACTACTCTTTTGTCTCTTGGGAAACCACAAGCTATGAAAGTGTTCTCCAAGTTTAGGAAACACCGTTCCATGAGTTTGAGGCTCTCCTGACCTTCAAAGATAGGCAGGTGATAATGCCCAGCCTTCTTGAGCCAATCCTCCAAAGCTAGTGCTGTTGTAGGCATCGGTAGAGGTTGAGGTGCTAGAATCTAGCCCTCCATATATGTTGTTATAGTCTCCATGAAGGCTTTGATGCATTCATAGTGACGGTTAGTAGCCATCATATCCTAAAGACTAGAAGAAGTTAGGTTAAAGTTAACTACAACACATTCCTAACCCATATCTTATTTATGTACATCTAGATTTAGAATAATCAAATTTTAGCAGAAAATCACAAAAACAAATTCAGTTTAAGGCTATCCATAGAGTAAAATGCCTTAAAAATCTTAAAAGATAGAGAATTTTTTTTCTTGGAACCATTCAAATATCAACCTATGGTATGAGCTCAATTATCGATGAAAGCAATACACTTTTAAGAGGACTCTAATACTAACCTATTGTATCAGTATCAATGATTGTTGAAAGTATTGTATTTTTAAGAAAATGCTCTAATAGAAACACATAATATCAGCTTACAAATTGTTGGAAGTAATGCATTTTTAGGAAAATGCTCTGATACAAACATGTAAAACCTCAATATTGTGGAAGCCGAAAACACTTAAAAACATAGTGTTACCACCATATCTAATATAGGTTAAGCATCTCTCGCTAAGCCCATATCCATTACAAGGTTGAACAAAAAAAAATACTAAAGTGGCAAAGTGCACCATAATAATTTAATTGAAAAAAAGTTCCAAATGCTTACAACAATGATCCTAACGAGTTCTTTACAAATAGTTTACAAGTAATTATTAGAGTACAATGCTTTAAAACATAGGTTGGGGGACGAGGCCCAAATTAGATACTATGGTCCTCTATAGACCCTGTCTAGTCCTTTTGAATGCCCTCTCTCACAACTCCATTCTAATGGAGGTAATCCCATTACTGACCATCCTAGAAAACCTACACAAGGTCCTCTACTATTGGGAATGAGCATATGATAGAGAAAATGGTCACATTAGTACACTACGTACGAAGTAAGCCAAGTTGCTCCCATAATGTACACATATATAATGTATTTTCTTATGCAATATAGATTATAGTAAGAATTATGAACTCCATATATATGCATAAGGATCACATGAAGTCACACTATCATACATAATTTCAACAAATAGAATACTGTAAGCATAGACTCACCACCTTTCCATATCAGCTTGTACATATTTATGGCAAGGTGAAACCAATAACCTCTACAACTGTTACTAATTAACCAAATCCTCAAGTTCTACTATTAGCTCATATATGTATGAGATAAGTGAGATAATACATCAATATTCTGTTTCATAACCATGTACTCAAACCAACCATGTATGAGATAAGTGTGATAAACAACTCTACACATTTTTGGCGAACCATACCTTTAGTTCCATGCTGGCCAATTACTCACGATTTTCTTGACCATCATTTATATATGATCAATTACATACTTATCAACTATACTTTATTATGATCAAGCAATGTACTATGTACCAACCTATGGTCTTACATACCATGGAAGCCTATTCAAAATTGGCATAAAGTCTTGGCCAAAGCTAATCACCACAATGAAAATGAGTCAAGGCCAAAGCCAACTAATGTGGATATAAGTTCAGTCCAAAGCTAACTAATATACACATAAGTCTATGCTGAAGCTAACCACTTAGGTGACTAGACCTATTAGTACAATACCCCTTAGTACATCATTAGTGTTTAGAGTAGGTAAGGCACAAAAATCTCTTAAGATCCTACTCGAAGCCAAATCTTGAAGGCACTAAAATGTCCAAAGATAAACTAACCCCTTTTAGATAATTCAGGATTGGGTAACCTAGACCTATACTCGACTCAATACTCATTTGATTTAAGCGATTATTATTTTAGTCGTAAGGATGAGTGATCAAGCAAGACCCATACAATTAAATAAGGTGAATTGCCATACTAAGCCATATTTATCCTTTTTATCGCTATCTTTCAAAACCATATGTGTGTTTACAATTTATCCTTGGCTAAAAAGTTTCATATCCATCATAGCGTTTAGTCTATTTCTATACCAATTTCTAGTACTCTTAGTCCCATTTTATCACTAATTACAAGTGAGTTACACATTTAGCCTTCACATTGCTCATAGAGTATGCCAAATATTATGATCCATTTTAAATCCCTTATTTAGGCTACTTATCCATGAAAACATTTATATTTCATCCCATTAATAATCATGATATAGTCCCATATATATACTCCAAACATAAGCGAATCACGAAGCAACAATCATGCAATCTAACAAAACAAGTAGAATGGTGTGGCCTAACAAGTTGACTAGTTGCATCAACGAGTCAATTTTTTATAATCGACTAGTCGATCGATTCAAACCAGCAAGACTATGCTTCCTTTAATCGGTCAATCAGTTTGGGCATACCAATTAACTATTCATATACTAGTCAATTAGTTTTTCCAAAAACGTTGATGGCTTTAAGTAGAGAGAAAGACCAAGATCTCTTTATGCAAACCGGTTGATAGGTTGGGTCAACTAGTAGACTGTTCTAGGAACTAGTCAATCAGTTTGAACTAATTGGTCGATTAGTTTACCCTAAACCATAGAAATTCACAAATTCCATATAAATTCCTACATAAATATCATTTCTTCTCATTCTAGAGCATGTAGCGATATCAACTAACTTATTTTTAACTAGATTATCATGCACTTCTTACCATGACATCATCATAAGTTATTTCCTCCATTTTCATGCGTTTTTCTCATCTTGTGTCATTTAAACACATAAATCATGCATGCCACTGCATTTCTTTGTACCAACATTTATAATCCAAAAGAAGATATCACTTTATATGCGATAACTCATGCTAACATTTTAGTGAAAGAATTACGTACTTGATGTAGGCTAAATCCCTCAATACTAGAATTATCAAATTTTTTAAAACTACACCTGTATAACCTTAAAAACAAAAAATCTTAACTTAGGTTTCATACTAAAACCTCATATAATTCGAATAAGAAAAGAGGGGGAGAGAATATACCACTAGGTGAAAATAAGGAAAACTTGGTTGTGTCATTCAATCTTTTTCCCAAAATCTAAATCTACCTTGGTTAACAATTAAAAAATGGTTGTGATAAAGGTTAGATGAGGTGAGTTTGAGAGAAAAATTCTATAAGTGCTCGAACTGTGGGAGAAGGAAAATAATGTAGACTAAGAGGATTTTGGGTGACTAAAAGAAAGACAATGCATGGAGGACTAGGGCTATTCATAGCGAACCAATTAAAGGAAAAATAGAGGGGGTTCAGAAAGTAACTCAAAACCCTACTTTTGATTATTTGAATTTGATGAGAATGGTTAGATTTGCGTGTGATTTTCTGACCTAGTCTCCCAAGATCAATTCGTAACCCTAGGAAAGTTGGGTCAAACAGCTAGAATTTTCATAGATAAATGAAGAAATGGGAGGTAATCATGGAAGGAATCTACCAGCTTTTTAGAAGTGCACCTGAGGTAGAAGTAGTTGATCTTAGAATAAGGCAGAGGAGAGAAGAGGAAGAAGACAAGTGGTTGGGGTCACATCTCTCCCTCATGTGTCTCAATTAACCTTTAGAACAAATTAAGGCAATAATTTTAGTTAAATACATGATGAAATTTGTTAAGAATATCTTGGAGACAGTTGGTATATGTTGGTAGGGTTCCATTTTAGAGTAAGGGATTTTTTAGAAAATTAAACTTTAAAAAATATGAGCAGTTCAGCCAACCAGTCTATTGGTTTGGGTATACAAGTTAAATGTTCATTCATTAGTTGACCAGTTTACACAAACCAATGAATCTATTTGATCAAGGAACTTATTTTTGCTAAAATGACAAACTAGCTGATCGGTTCTTAGAACCCATCGATGGGTTTTCCTGAAAAACTCATTAAGCCTCATTTCCAAACATAATTTTAAATAAATTTTCATTCCAAATTAAATCATGGTATTGGATAAAATAAAAGCCACAAAATTTGTCAAAGATTTTCATCCATCTATTACACAAAAGTGTGGGGTATTATAGATGATGCAGGAGCATTAACCATCATTTTTTTTATTTGTTATCAAAGTTATTATGATTTGGTTGATACCTTAAACATGCATATAAGATCTCTTTTCGAGCTCATTCTTTTTCTAAAAAAAATATTTTTAAGAACGTGCCATCATTAAATCTTTAATCATCCGTATAAATTCCAAGTCAACTATCAAGCATCAATCACAACCCCATCACCTTATGTGATCAACTTGAGCATCTCTAGTGACTTTAATATAGCTCAAAGGGTTTCTTGATGGGACTAAGAGGGAGCCAAAAATCTTTAACAACCCCTATCAATTTCCATGGACCCAAGCCTGATATATCCTCTAATATGGATCCAACTATAGGACTCTTTAACCCCAACAAACTCTTATAATAGGATAAGAATGCCCTACTTGAACCCCTTAGCATAATGGAACCACTGTCCATCAAAAAATTAGATTTTATAAACCTGCCTCTTCATCTACCTTGCTTTCATAGGGGCAAAAAGAAATGAGAATTAGAATCACCAAGGTTAAGCCATTTAATACTAGCTTTCTACTTGAAAAAACTCTCATCACATAAAGCATAATTCTCATAATGTTTTAAACACTGCTTTTCCTCTTCCTGCAATATGAAATTCTTAAGGTCAAGGTCCATTGCTGCATGTATCACTTTGATCTTGTCCCTCTATTCCTGCACCTTTAAAGAGATACCACCAAACTTTGCCTAATTAAATTGCTTTAGCCTAAATTTTAAATCCCATAAACTATTCTTGAAGTTAGTGACCAAAGAACCTGCAGCAAGTCTACACCACACTAAGGAAACCAATGGAAGAGAGTCTAGATCCAAAGTCCATATGTCAAAAAATTTAAACTACTTCCCCAACTAATAGACCACGGAATTCACATGAACAATGCCACAACTATGATCAGCAAGAGAGGATCCAGGAATTCAGCTTTAGATAGAGGAAAGGAAGAGGACAAAACATATTCACCAATATTCTATCTAACTTATCCATGATTTTGTTTTCACCTAAACTTCTATTACACCAAGTAAATTTTAACCCTCATAACCTTAAATCTTGAACAAAGAGAGAATGGAAATACTCTCTTACATCATTTATATCATAACATTCCCTTGAAAATTTTCATCTGCATGTAGGGCAACATTGAAATCCCCTAAAAGAATCCATCGAACCTTAACCACCTTATGCCAACTTAACTAGTTCCAAAGCCCTTTCCTATCTTCTCTAGCATTAAAAACATAAACAAAAGTTGTATAAAACTTGAGGTTAGAGCAAATATTAGTCAATAATAAATGCATAACATGTTCACAAATAGCAATAAGCTGGATATCCCATACACTCTTATCCCAAATACACCAAATTCTACCTTTAGGATCATGATCATAATTGCTTAAAATATGCCATTTATTACCTAATCTTCCACATATCTTACCAGTATTATTATGTTTTATTCTAGTATCTACCAACCCTATAAGGGATACTTTATTCGCCATTAACAAGTGCTTCAACTTGTTATGTTTGTAAGGCTTATTCAAGCCTCAAATATTCCATACCCCTATCATTATTATGATCAATTATTGAGTTTATCATCACAATATCATCAAATAAAATCTTAGCTTTACACCTCTCCTAATCACAATTCTGATCCTACAAATCATCACACCCTAGTAAAGATGCAAATCTGTTCTCAAAATCCCCCAAAAGGTCTAGCCCTGCTAAAGAGGTAGAGGGTTGATAAGGATTCTCTTTACTTAAAATGAAACACCTTTGTTTTTAGTAAGATCAAGAGTCTCCCTTTGAACCACTCTCCATTGCTTATGTTTTACATCATTGACTGGATTAGAAACTTTGGAACTCTGATTATGCTAAGATGGGACCTACTATTTAGATACCTTAGCTTTTAAACATTTATCAGTCGAATGTCCTAAAACATTACATGCAGTATAAAAAGTAGGACTCCATTCAAATACCACTTTCTGATTAAGAATCTCTCCATCAGAGTCAAGTATTTCAATAGAGTCAACTAGCCTCTTAGATTCATCAACCTCCACTAGCAAACGAGCATAATAAATCCTGTCACTAGTAGAAGTGAATCCATCCATTTGCAATAGTTTACCCACAACACTCCCAATTCTACTAAGGGAGTCTTGGCGAGCATTAGGAAGTTTTATCTAGAGAGGTAAAAACTAAAACCTCTCCTTACAAAATTGAAACTTTCTATGCCAAGCCTTAAAAATAAATGGTCAATTCATGAAAGAAAAATATTGTTTGGCAAGAACCCAATCCCTATCCTCTTGAGAATCAAATTTAAACACAACAAAAACTTGATCATGAAATAACACTTTTATTTCTTTAATACTCTACCAATTCCTTCTCACAAAGCCTATCATTTGCCCTTGAGTTAGCTGATACCCTATTATATATCCAACAATTGCCCATTGCCAATAAGCACATCTATTCTTGACCTTCTCCTTCTGTAGAGAAAAATGAATCTTTTCACCGATAATAGATGGAGGAACATAATGCAAATGGATGTATGTAGAAGAGATCATGTTGCCAATGACCTTATCTTTCTAGGAAGTTGAACCGCTAGGCCTTTAATCAGCCAATACGTTACATATCGGATCATGATCAAGATTAATAGGCAATGAGTCTTCAAACTCTGAGACGATATTACCATCTACACTCTTCTTTGATACCAAATCTAGACCCCTATGATTAGGAGCAATATCGACCACAGAAATTGCATGTATATTGTATGCACTAGGTGTAGAATCCTCAATATGATTCGCCCCAACCACATTAGCACCAACCACACCATCTTCCCGGTTATCTGTACTAGATGATTACAAAGCCATAATTGAAGAAGAACAACCCTTACCAATGTTCTTCCTTATTGAGGAGGCTGCTCTCCTTATACGCACCATGGAGGAGAGAGGAGAGAGGAGAGAGCAGCTAGGGTTCAGTTTAGGGACATATATGGTGTATTTCGTTTTGAAAACTAATATTTTGAAAAATTTGGATAACTAAGTGTTGTTGAATGGGTCATATTAATAATTAAAAATTATGTGATCACTAAAGGAAGATTTATAATATGGTTTACATTGTGTGGTTATGATGTTTTTATTAAAATGTTATTCTTCCATGATCTCTATGCAACCATGCATTGTTGAACTACTACCATAAGTTTGAATTTATTTTTTTATATTAGTATACTTTTCACCATGCTAGTATGTGATTTCAATATGTTGCATAAGCCCTTATCATTTTTTAGGTAGCCTTTTTGATAGGTACTTCACCATACTGATACTGCATTTCTGTGGTCAATTTGATGATCCAGCTTCTGGTCCAATGAGTAGAAGATAATTTACAGGGATATAATTCTCACTTAGAGTATTTTGTGGATGATATGGTAAGTAAATAGCTAGCCATTACTTGGGATTCAATAGTTAATTTCCTATTTAGTTAAGTGTTAGGGTAAAAAGTTAGGTGCACTTTTTCCCATTGTGATAGGTTTTTTTTGTCTTTCTAATTCCTTAAACTCTTGGCTTTGATTCATTTATTCAAATTTATAAACTCTCTCTTTTATCCATAATGCCATTCTCGTCATAGTAATTGTATATTTTTATAATTGCTAATGAGCATGCATTCTTTCACTATTAGTCCATTTTAACTTACATAGATATGTGGTAGATGATGATCATACCTCTCTCAAAATTGATGTGATGATAATATTCCCCATTTTTACTTTTAAAAATGCTTTCACATTTCTTTAAAAATAAAATTTTCTAGGTTAAAATTTGGGGGTGTTATATGACTAAAGCAAAGAAACCACCAATAGATATAAAGTATGGTCAAAGCCAAATAAACAACTTAAGTGACCATGCCTTTAAGTATTGATACACAGTAGTATATCATTAGTTCTCAAAATAGAAAAAGCACCAAGATTTACTAGGATCCTCATCAAAACCATAATCATAAACATATAAAGGCAAATAAACCCCTAGTAGCTAATCAAGAGTCGGATAATATAACCCCATATAGTGCTTACTGATCGTCCACTTTAAGTGATTACTATTTTATTTACCAAGACATTATCAAACAAATCCCATAAAGCATGCCAAGTGAACCCTTACCACATAAATATTTCAAATTATACATCATAACCAATCGAGGGTGCTTAGTGGTGATATCATCAATACTTAACCATTTTAATCAATAATTAAGGAAATTAATCTATTCTTAGAAGTGGATTTCTACCATCCAAGAGTTGTATCATGAAATAATATCAAGTCCTATAAAGGTTAAAACATATCAAAGAAAGTTTTAGCCAAATTTTGTTAATCAGCTCTATAGACCAGTCAATCATTTTGTTAAACCAGTCGATGAGTACAACTTGAGACTCAACCAAACAATTCCATGGTTATTAATTAGTGAGTTTCCCTAACTATTCAACTATTCTAACAACTATTTAACTAGTTATAATGATCCATTCAATTAATTTATGTAAAATAGTTTCCATATGCATTTTCAATCTCAATACCATAACACACCCATATCATTGAACACTTGTAAAGTAAAGATGCATCCTGCTCAACCACTCGATCATGTTGCATTCCTAAATAATCATCGACATACATGTTTGTAACTCATATTTCCTTAGAATAATAAAAGCTCAATAATGGTACACTATAAACATTACTATTATCTTTTAGTTTGCCAATATCAAAATATGATGCTAAACCAACCCATAAGTTCATTCACTCTACACCACAAGGCATGAATGACTTTGTAACACCCCTATTTTCTACTAAAAACTTTTTTGAAAGAACTATGGAAGTGGAAAAATTCCAAACACCTACAAAAAATAGGGTGTTATAACCTCACCTAACAAAGGATAAATGTGATGTATGGTGGATATAAATTGGGTTATCTTAGGGTTTAAGTTGATGGATACCAGGAACCACCGAAAATGATAATGAAAGAGGGAAAATGAGGAGAAGAATATATGATATATGTAACCCTTAGATCATACACTTGAATCTACCAATTAAGAAATGCAACACTTAAGATAAATAATATAACAATTTTTTAACACAGTCAACTATGACATACACTAGCCATTGAGGTAACTCACTTCAAAAAGATGATGATGGGGAGACCAAAAGCTCATTCATTCAACCATTTCTTGCCCTTGTATATGTTTGCAAACCTTATGTTTCTAAATAACCATACCAAACTAGGTGTACAAGCTGGTTAGGATTTAAATTATTTAGTTATCCTATACAGTCCATCACCCCTTGGAATCCACTTATTCTTTCTTCCTATGGGAAATCTCTCCTTATGCAGATAAAACCAAACTAAATCTCTGGGTTCACACAAATGTTGTTTACAGTTTTTATTGGCCCTTTTATTGTTAAGTTTATTCACATTCTCACTATAACACCCCCAAAATTTACAATTGAAATTATTCATTTTTCATGGAAAACCATGCACAAAAAATTAGGGGTATAGTCATCGTGAATAATACACGATTGACCCCTAGCTAATATCATACTAACCACAAGGCTAAAGGTATAAAAATTATTAATAAGGATGGTTAGTAAAAACCATAATAGTTCCACATCAATTAATAAAAATAGAGTACGCAAATGTTAATGTTAATATAGGACTAAAATAAGGTACAAAATAATACCTACTACAAGGGAGTGAAAAATGATAGAAATACAAAAAATGACAAGTCATTAAATACCCTCTTGGACCCCCCACCATGTATGCTAGATCAACACCTTAACCCACCAAAGGCATCATACACATCATAATCAGTAAGGACATAATCTCCTACCTATATAGACTCAAGAGGGACCACTATTCGTGAGAACGAGAAATACCCATGATAGGGATGATTAGTATGTTACATACTAAGTAAGGTAACCATATAAGTAAGATAGGGCATAACATATAAATGGTAGATATTACATGTAGTAAGTCAATCAGATTAATCACCATTATTATAATTTAGGCCATTAATTATGTCTTTACACATCTATCGAATTATATCCATGTAAGTAAAGGAACCCCACTATCATAGCCGGTGGATCAAAAATACAAATCCAAGGCTAAATGCATCTGGCCACTTTTATTTGCTGCTAGTTCAGTCACTAGGACAAAATGCTCCTAGCCACTATTATCCTCATGGATCGTTTTGCCCCAAACTCACATGGTGTTCCAAAATAAGTGATTAGTATCTTTTACATGATTTTTTATCATCCATGGTTTTTTTTATTAAACTCGAGATCACCCACTACTATAGCAAATGGATTAGAATACATCTCCAAGGTAGAATGCACCTTGCCACTATTATTAGTTGGTGGATTACTATCTAAGGAAAAAGTGCTTCTAGTTACTATTCTCATTAATGGATCATTATGGGCCTGAATCAATATTCTTCCACTATAAATGGTTAGGATTTTATTTATGTCTTTTCAATAAGTCACCCCTTCAATTAGAAATGCATGCTGCCAACAAACTTCTCTAACCATTTATCACTCTTCCACCCTAAACTTCTTTATAACCCTATCCCATAACTTTGGACCTTCCCACTCCTCCGTACCACAGGGCCTCCTTCTAACCTTCCACTATACTGACCCTGAAGTCCAAAACCCCTACACATTTGGGTTAAGGTGCACTTTCTCATTTCTTGTCCCTCTAGGGTTTCCCTCTAAAGACCTGATTTGGCTTATGTGGCCCTAGACTCTCCTTTTCTTATAAAACCCATACCCCCCCTTGATTCCAACACTATCACTCCACTCAACCCACTCAAAACATCACAACCCAACTCCTCATCTTCTCTATATGAAAATACCCTAAAACCCTAATACACCTCTTTTCTTTTACACCTTCCCTTAATAACAAACTCCACTCTCCTTTTCACTTGACTATCACACTTCATGTAACACCCTCCTACTCACAACCCAAAATCGAACCAACTTCTTTAAACTCTCTCATAACACACCTACACTTAAGGCTTTCCTCCAAAAAGTCTCGTTAGGCTCCCATGCATACTTCCACCAACCTATATACTATCTCCTCCCCAAGCACTCCAATCAACCAAAATACTCTTTACTCCCTATGTTTAACCCTCAAATTAACCTTTTTGATGTAAGCTTTTCCCCCATAAAAAGAATACCATGCAAGCGTCATAGTCCCCATGTGAGATTTTCCCCCAAACCTCCATTTCATTACTTCCTTCGTTATTTTCTCATCCGTATTTCATAATACACTTAAGCTCTTCACCACTTCTCCTTACTACACTCTCTTTATTTCTTTATGTTTACCCAAAACCACTCAAACCCAACTAAGGGCTCTCAGCATACTTGTCATACTATAATAGCCATCATAAGAGCATATCATGCATAACAAGTCATATCACCCATATTAGACATAATATAATTGATACTCAACATACCATAACTCATTATATGCCAAGATTCACTACACACCTATTTAGTTCACATCCACACATTAGTACAACACATGCCATTACACCCATAACCACATAATTTAGAATAAAACCCAAATCCTTAACTATATCCTTACCTAATAGGACACGAGGCTTGGAACACAAATCATGTACCTCCTAATGGGAAGGGTTTTGCTCACAACCTATAAAAAATGACATACTTTCCATTTAACCTTCTTCCTACACATTTTTCCTTTTTCTTTATTTCCCTAATTAAACATTAGTAGTAGCAGTTGTAACACCTCCAAAATTCACTACTGAAAAATTTCGTTTTATTAAAAGATAATAGCGGAAGCAGATAAACAAAACGTGAACTTTGGGAGTATTACCGCCACACTTAGTACCAGACCAGTTCACTCATACCGTTCCAGTACCAAGTTCTAAGGCTAAGAAAATGAAATATAATTCGAAAGACATTCAACATGCATAAATCAGAGTAAATTGCAAGCTTCAACATATTTAAATCAGAGTAGCGCATCAAATCGTTTTCAGGAATAAAATCCACCAATGGTGGTTACTTTAACAACGTTAACATTTAAAACCGAGAAATTAAATGAGAAAGAGAAAAAGCCATGATACCGGAAAATTCCTTACTCTCCTTCCCGTAACCCACTTGAGTAGCACCTGAAAATACCTGCAAGGGCACTGCCCATTGAATAGGCAGGGGTCCCATAAAGGGAATCCCTTCAGTACTAGGGTACTGAGTAACCCTTTAATACCACACTTAAAGATAGGCCCGCATACGACACATAATGCAAACTACACACATAAATAATATGAGGTGCATGCATAACAATAACATACATAATACTTTATAAGTCACGATCGATACTTTGGGCCTTAAGCCATTATTCTGTCATTAATCCATCAATATCATATTTTATATCCATGTGAGTACGAGAACCCCACTATTATAGCCGGTGGACCGGAAGTCAACACACATGGTAGAACGCCTCTGACCACTATTATTGCCGATGGACCGGAAGATAAACACAGGGCAGAACACACCTGACCACTATTATTTGCCGGTGGACTGGTCTGGCCCCAACTCACATGGTGTTCCACTATAAGTGATTAATATTTTTCCATAATCTTATTCACATACATAACTGATTTTATTGAGCTCGGGACCCCCACTATTTTAGCCGGTGGACCGGAATATATATAAAATCGTCATCCAGAGCACAACGCTCCTGGCCACTATTATAACCGGTGGACCGGTACTCATAATCACATACCAGGGCAACACGCTTCTGGACCACTATTATAACCGGTGGACCGGTACTCAATATCACATACCAGGGCAACACGCTCCTGGACCACTATTATAACCGGTGGACCGGTACTCAATATCATAATCATCTGGGCCCGGCTCATTAATATTCCACTTTCAATAATAGTATATTTCCTTTATTTAATCAGCACATCAATCATATTTATTTGCCTCGAATGGGAGATTGATAACACGGGACACAAAGGTACACCGGTCGTACCGGTGCATATCAGCGACTCAGTACCCTTTAACCATGAACCCAAGGACGCAAAGGTACCCTGGTCGTACTGGTGCATAAAGCTAACTCAGTACCCTACCGACAAGGACACCTAATCCATAAGTATGCATACCCCCTAACTAGGTCCGTAGAGCTAGGAAGAGTAAGATATAGGGCCTGGCTGGGGCACAAAGGCACACCAGAAAATACCAGAATAATCGTGGACTAAACCACGTCCTTAGGGTAGCGACCCCTAAGGAGTCACCATTCCCGATCTCGAGGTCTTTCACTTTAAGTAATAATGTCTTAATTAAGGTGATCACAGAAAGCACGATAATCCGATACTTATTCACTTTCAATCGTTCGATATCATTAATCGTTTCTTATTCAGATGATTATCCAAGATGTCACAGAGAAATCATTAAGGCCATCCTAATTATCAAATACTCTTACTTGGCTAATCAGAATTATTTAATCATATTAATGTTCCACAATCTCAAAGACGTGTTAGGTACAAATTACTCATTTGCCCTTTACTTATATAATTGTTAGGTATCCGTTCCTTACTTGATAAATTACCACATTACCCTTAAGGTTGCATAATTACCAAATTACCCCTTGTCCACTTTAGATTACCAAATTGTCTCCTACACTTTTTAGATCACCGTTCACCCCTCATAATTACTACACTTATCATATTTCCTTTTTGGTTGGTTATATTACCAGATCGCCCTTCTCCTTTGTTATAATTACTAAATTGCCCTTGAGTTGGATAAATTACTAAATTACCCTCCTTCATTATCATGATTACTATTTTGCCCCTTTAGTTGGTTAAACAATTATCACTTTACCCTTTTATCGGCTAAATTACCAAATTTCCCCTTTAGTTGAACAAATTACCAAATTGCCCTTCTCCTTTATCGTAATTACCATTTTACCCCTCTCAATTATTTTAATTGCCGTTTACCCTTTTTAATTATCACAAATCCCAAATTACTCTTCTTCGTAATTACCAATATTAATTTACCCTTTTTCATAATCAAAATTACTATATTACCCTTCTCCATTATTAAAATTACCATAATGCCCTTTAATTGGTTAATTTACCAAATTACCCTTCTATAGTATCATACTTATCCAATTGCCCTTCTACAATCATAATTTAATTGCTAAATTATCTTTTATCGTTATCATAATTACCAAGTTACCCCTTACTCCCAGGTTTACCATAATATCCTTTCATTTACAAAATTACCATTTTACCCCTTACATCCAATTTTACCATAATATCCTTTTATTTATGAAAATTACCACCATACATCTTTTACTTTACAATTTACTATTTTACCCTTTTACATCCAAGATTACCATCTTTATCTTTCCTTACATAATTACCATTTTGCCCTTCTTTTCCAATTTACCATATTACCCCTTTACTTATAATTCCCACTTCACCATTCAGTTATAAAATTTACCATATTACCCTTTACTTATGAAATTAAGATTTTGCCCCTTTACCTCCAAAATTACCATATTAACCCTTTTACTTACAACTTACAATTTTATCCTTTACTTGTAAATTATCATTTGGCCATTTAATTATAAAATTACCATATTATTCTTTTATCTCAAAAATTACCGAAATACCCTTTTTCACTTATAAAATTTCCACTCAACCCCTTTATTCACCATTTTTATGAATTTTCTAACACTACATAAAATAATGATATTAATACTTCATTTTTATTATCTAAGTCCACCAACTTGTCATTTTTCAACATAATACTCATTAGCAACTACACACATTGATTTATATACCTCATAAGCATAATTACTAAAATACCCTTAAACAATAACATCATTCATGCATTAACAACATGGTATATCATAAACAAGTATTTAACATTTCTATCCATATTCCAACTCCTTCTTTATTTAACATACCTACATATGGCACAAAAGTTATCATGATTTTTCTTTTTAACGAACAATATAAGAAACCATAAACATATCATGCTAAGCATACAAAACATGCATAAAATCATACTAAACCCTAAATGTGCTAGCATGCGTTTTTCCATATATTTAAGGGAGGAATAACGGTTACCTTAATCCCGCAAAATATCAATCTTACCAAGCATAATTAGCAACTCAACACCTAAAAATAATATCCATCATATTTATGTTAGAAATAAGAATCCAAGTATAAAACTTTATAACTTTAATTAATAAAACACTTAACATATAATACCATTATACCTTAAAAATTATCCAAAAAATTTTTAAAATGAAGAGGAGCTCACGCTGCATGAACAGCGTGAGTCTCATGCAAAATTATGGGGAAAAAAGGGTTTGAAGGGGGTGAAGGGAGAAAAATAAACCATTTTCGGGTTAGGGTCTTTAGGCTAGAAAAGAAGGTGGTTAGGGGAGGTTCTAAGGTAAGTGAATGGTGCAAAAGTGAAGAGGGGGTGTAGGTGGAGGCTAAGGGTGGTTTCGAGGCGGCTCAAGGCGGCGGAGAGGCGGCGAAGGTGGCTGCCGAAGTGGGTCGAGGTGGAAGGGTTGAGAACGAAGGAAAAGTGGAGGGAAAAATGGAGGGGTGCAAGGGTTGGTTTCAGCCAACTAATGGATGGCGATTGTAGAGGAGGTTGTAGGGTGTCCAACGGCGGGTTAGGTGGCGGCAGAGATGGCCGGACAGCGGCGGAAATGGTGGTTGCAGGTGGCTGGGTGGTAAGGGGAAAAACTGGGGAGGAAAAGAGAAAGGGTCGAGAAGGGAGGGAGTGTAGGGCTCGAGGGGCGGCGTGGTGGTGCAGGGTGGTAGTAGACGGTGGCAGAAGGCGGCGCAGGGCTGGGCTTGGTGGTTCGAGCGGCGGCTGGCGGCGGTGAGAAGAAAAAAATTAGAAAAGGATGGGGAAGAAGGAAGGAGAAAAGGGAGAGCTCGGGGGAGGGATATTAAGCTCGAAAAATGTGGGAATGAAGGGCTTGGGAGCTGAAGAAAACAAGAGGGAGAAGAGAGGGGGCAGGGCTGGCCGGCGGTGCTGTAGTGGTGGCAGGGCTGTCGGTTGGCAGGGAGAAAGGAGGGGAAAAAGAAGGAAAGGGGAGAGGCATGCGGGGCTATGGTCCAGGGCCGGTTTGGCTCAAAAAAGAAAGAAAACGACGAGGGAAGAGAGAGAGGGAGAGGGAGGAAGGCACGGGAGCTGCAGGGTGGTAGTCGGTGGCAGCGGGCATGGCGTCGAATGTGCAGGTGGTCGGGCGTGGGAGCGGTGAGAAAGGAAGAAGACGAAGAGAGAAGCCGGCCGGTTGAAGGGAAAGGAAATAAGGCTGAACCGGCCGGTCAGGAGAAAAAAAAAAGAAAGGAGGCGGAAGCTGCTAGGCGGGTGTGCGAGGGAGAGAAGGGGTGAGGCGGGCCGAAGGCCCAACGCACGGGGAGAGGGCTGGCCTAGCGAGGCAGCCCGAGGGAGGAAGAGAGAAAAAAAAAGAAAAAGAAAAGAAGAAAGGGAAAAAGGGAAAAGGGGTAAAGAGGGAAATGGTAAAATAGGGAAAATAATTTAAATTAATTTATAAAATCATAAATATATTATTCTTGGTAAATTATTTAATTCAATAATTTAATTTATTATAATCTAATATTTTAGTTTAAAAAGGATAAAGTTGGGAAAATATTAGTTTTGGAAAATTATTTAAATAAAATAATATGATAAATAGCAAAATATTTATTTTTATTTTATTAAATAATCTTATCCAAATTTATATACTCTAAAATCCATAAAATAATTAAAATAAATAGTTTTACAAGCAAATTTTATTTCAAATAAAGTTATTTATTAAAATATAGGTTTTCGAAATTTTTTGGGGTATTACAGCAGTAGTAGTGGTGGTGGTGGTGGTGGTCAAATATTTAAAATAAAATATACTAAGTAAAGGGGATAAGGGTATAACCAGAAGGGATAGTAGGAAAAAGGTGGTAGCAGTGGCACTGATTATGGAAAAGAAAGGGATTTGGGGTGGGAAAGAGGAGAGGAGATAGGGTTTCTTAGGGGTGGGGTTTCTCGGTCAGTGAGGCTTGTGGTGGTGGTGGTGGTATCTCACGGCGGCGACACAGAAGGTAGCTATGGTGGTAGCCGAAAGGAAATAAGAGAAAAAGAGGAGGAAGGAGGGGAAGGAAAATAGAAGTGGTGGTATGCTAAAGTATGGGAGAGTTTTCTAGGCACAAAGGGAGGTAGTGAGGGTGGTAGTTGCTACAAAGTTCACAACGCAAGGTGGCGCTGGTGGCAGAGATGGGTGTAAAAGGGTAGCTCGAGCTGCCCACTTTGCACAGGTGGGGAGAGAAGAGGAAGGGGAGTTATGGGCATAGGTGGAACTCGTTATATGGAGGGAAATGTAGCAAAGAGGAAGGGAGGGTGTCACAATGGTGGCATGATGCAATAACGGTGATTGGATGAGAAAGAGAGAATAGTGGGTGTGGGGGTGTATTTATAGGGAATATGGCTGGGGAAGTGGAAAAATGAGGGAAGAAGATAAGGGGAGGAATAGTTTGCTTCCAGTCGACATGTAGACAGGCGTAGCTACACGATAGGGGCAAGATAGGGAGGTTACAACGAGTGTAGGGGATTAGGTGAGGGAGTTGGGGATTGCATGAAGGAGGTAACCTATATAGGGTAGTGCTAGTTACATGCCTTATAGGTTTAGGTGAGGAAAGGGGGAGGAGAAAGAGAGAATCAAAGTTGTGAAACAACCATGCCAATAGCTTTGATAGAGGGGTAATGTTGAAGAGAAGGGCATAAAGGGAAGAAGGGAAAGAAAGAATGGAGAAAAGGGGAAAAGAGGAGGAAAAAGGCACATGTGCCCATGTTGGGCTATGCAAAGGAAAAAAAAAGAAGAGAGTAGGATGAGGGAGGGAAAGGAAAGAAGAGGAGGGGGAAAGGGGGGATTGGGCCTACACTGGTTGTGGCCTATATGGTTAATGGAGGGGAATGGAAGAAAAAAATTGAAAAGGTAGAAAAAAAGGAAAGAAAGGAAAAGAACAGAGAAAGAAAATGTAAAAAGAACAAAGAAAAAAGGGTCGGTAAGTTAATTTAGGTTTTTTTCCCAATTTTAGGAGTAATAAAAATAAATAATAATAATAATAATAATAATAATAATAATAATAATAATAATAATAATAATAAAATGTTTTTTTATTATTTATAAATTACTACTATGATTCTCTTTTATAATTTATTTTAGTTTAGGAAATAATTATTTGTTCCACTAAATAGATCCCTACATTATTTATCTCCTTTTATTGCCATAATTATTATTACATTATTTTTATTTTCATAGAAATGGTATATTTAATTAAACCTTATCTAATAATCCTTATTTTATTTTCAGTTGCTAAAATAGGATTCTGGGGTATTACATCCCTACTCCCTTAAAGAAAAACTTCATCCCCGAATTCACTAACCTATTTCTTGGAGTAGGGAATTAGGGAAAAGCAACTCTAACGTGATTCAATAAATGTAAGCATAAACAAAATACTACTACCCCTTAAAGAAAAAGGGTTATACTAAGAATTGTCACACCTTATGCGAAAAGTTCCATATACGCTTTGTGCATATCGTTCTCCGCTTCCTAGGTAGCTTCCTCGGTTCGTTGGTAACTTTAAAGAATCTTCACGTGTGGGACTGCACTTGTATTGATCTTTTGGAGCTTGGTGTTAAGGATCGACATAGGTCTCTCCTGTAGGTCATGGAATCATCAAACTCTCATTACGCTGGATCACATGAGAAGGATAGGAAACGTACTTTTTAGCTACAAGACATGGAACATGTTGTGGACATATGCCAACTCTAGTGGGAGTGCTAATCGGTATGCACCCTCTTCGACTCGCTCCAAGATCTCATAAGGTTTAATATACATCAAGCTCAACTTAGCCTTTTGAACCTCTACACACCTTTGGTGCAGGAAACTCTCGTTGATACCTTCTCCTTAGATTCAAAGTTTCCACCAATGCACTTCTGATCAACTGATAAGTTTATATTTTGACACATTTTATACCCTTATAATCTTATTTTTTAGTATTTTATTTAACTAATATAGGTGAATAATTATGGTTTTATGCTTAAGTGGTAAAAATTGCATAAATATTATTATTTAAGCTAAAATGATACAAATTAAGTAAATTTAGAATAAAATATTATTTATTAATATTTATTTAATTTTATTTTGTAGGTATTGTTTTTAAATAAAAGAAAAAAAAGATTTGGACCTTTGGACCAACGACCCAAAAGCCGAAGGCCCAAAGGCCTGAAACATGAATGAAAGAAATGACGTAGTGGGGAGGCAAACGAAACGAGCCACCTGGCACGAAACAGTGAGTCGCACGAAGGGTTTGTGAAGGCTGACGTGGAAAGGCACTCTGATGAAAATAAAAGGAGCAACATTAATAAATTAAAGGACAAAGCCGCAGAAGGAAGAGGGAGTGCAGCAGGGCACGTCACACGAAGAGGAGTCGTTAGCAATCAAAAAGAAAGAAAATAAAAAGGCAGCCACATGTCAGAAGCAGAGGAGGGCACGTCTGGAGGAGAGCCCTCACAGGCTCAATCGAGGAAAAAGAGGAAAAGACAAAAAAGGCTCTGGTGCTGAGAGGAACAATGGGGCACAAAGAAATAGAGTCGCATGGACGACGTAGTACGAGACACAGCAGCGGCGCACGAAAAAAAAAGGGAAAATAATTATTGCATAATAAAGGCAATGACAAGACAAGAGATAATAAGAGAAAATTTGATACCGGTAGAATTTATTTTAGATAAAATTAATTTTTATTTGAACAAATTCTTGATATTTTATCCAAAATTAATTCCATTTATTTCTTTCTCGTATTTTACTTTATATTTAAGATATATATTTCTGTGTAATTAATTCTATAATTATAGTTGGATGATTATTTATTTTTAGGGAATAAATTGAAACCCTAGACTTTAGTTTGAATTATAATTATATTTTCTTTGTCTCGTGAGATTGTTTCTTGATTCTATGTTCATTACTATCATTTATATGTATGATTCTGTCAAGTATAATTTATTTAGTGCATGCCTTATTCTGGTTTCCTTATAAGTGACAGTATGTAGGACCATCTAAATATACTAGAATTGATATGTATAAACTACAATTAGGTTAGATAACAATTCACCTAATAGTTTTTGTGATTCTAACCCAAGTAGTAAAATGTTTCGATACGTGTGGGTCAAGGAAAGGAAATACAGCTAGACATGCTTTGTGTACTAATTTGGGTACTTAGATTGACAGCCTTCCACTCACACTTAATGCATTAAATCTAGTTAAATATAGGAGCCGCTTGTTGCTGCTATACTGCTAGTACTTAATAGGGTTAATATTGGCACGTTGTCGTATTAATTAATTAAGGGAAGTAATATAAGGTGTATGGAACTGCGTTTGGTGTATAACTTAGTCAATCTCATTCTCACGATTAAATATTGACTTAGAAATTAATATTGTAGTTCGACCTAATCTAGTGGTGGATTTTGATTTCCCTAGCATCTTCATCATACATGCGGGTTTCCTATTATTTTTATTGTTATTAGTTTACTTTATTTTATTTACTCCTTTTATTATTATATTTATAACCCCCATTAATATTTTTCTTGTTAATTTTTTTTATTATTTAGGATTTTTATTTTTATTTATAGTTTGAGCTAGTTAAGATAGAGGTGAGCCCTCTCAATCCCCGGCCTAGAACGATATCCTATTTACCAGTGCTACAATTGACAATAAGAGGGTTTAAATTGCGTGCCGACTATGGCCGCACCATCAACATAACTCTTTTGTTAGCCCTAGGCACATCTCATCTGATCTTGAATATGTTAGATTTTCCTTGTCATCTCTTCAATCATCTTAAGCCCCAACACCACTGCCTTGTTTATATCACTCCAACATATGGGGGTCCTACATTTCTGCCCATACAATGATTTAAAAGGCACTATCCTTATACTAGCATGGTAGTTGTTGCTATACGAGCACTCTATCAGATGCAGATGCTCTTCTCGACAACCCTAAAAGTCTAAGACACACGACCTTATCAGCATGTCCTTTAGGATTTGTAGTGTCCTCTTGGTTTACCCATCTATTATTGGATGGAAAGCTATACTCATCTTCAACTATATTCCCAATACATCTTGTAGATTTCCCCACAAATAAGAGAGGAATCTCAAGTCCTTGCCTAAGAAAATATCCCTAGGTACTCAATACTGACTAACCATGAATCATCAAGGAACTCATACAAACTTTGAGGTCACCCTACTGAATCAACTCGATCTATTGATTAGACAACTCCTCAAACATCTTGTTAGCAACAACATAGAAGTTCACAGAGTGTGTGGTCTTTCTACTTAGTGCATCTACAACTATGTTAGCCTTACCCTTGTGGTAGGTCAACTCAATGTCATAATCCTTGACTAGCTATAGCCACATTCTTTACCTCATGTTCAGCTTCTTCCTTGTGAAGATTTACTTGAGGCTCTCTTTATCTTTGATGAACTTGCACTTGATCCTATATTGATAGTCCCTCCAGATCTTCAACACAAAACTACATCGGCTAACTCCATATCATGAACTGGATAGTTCTTCCCATGTAGCTTCAACTAATAGGAGGAATATCCAACCACTTTGCCTTTTTACATCAGTATACACCTGAGTTTGTGCTTGGATGCGTTATTGTAGACCTTAAAACCCTTGGAATCCTCTAGAAAGTCAGGACAGGCATGGTGGTCAACCATCTCTTTAGTTCCTAGAAAGCCCCAACATAAGACTCATCCAAGTAGAACTTGTTGAACTTCTTCAGGACGTTAGTCTGGTGACAGGAAATCTTTGGGAAATTCTGCACAAAATGGCGATATTATCCTATGAGTCTCAGAAAACTACGAACCTCTAACATATTTGTGGGAGGCTTCCATTATGTGATTACCATGATCTTTACCGTTTTAATAGATACTCCCATGAATGACACTATATGCCCAAGGAAAGCTACATTTGGAAGTTAGAATCCACACTTGGACAAATATTCATGCACGGGAGTTCTTGTAGAAGGGATAATATGGTTCAAAGATGCTACTCATGCTCTTCATTCCCTAGAGGATACACCATCCTCTTTATTAAATCCATTAGCACTGTAGGAGCATCGGTGAGCCCCAAATATATCATCTTAAACTCATAGTGTCCATAAAAAATCTAGAATGTGACCTTCATAATATCAACATCTTCTATATGCAAATTAGTGATATCCCAATCTCATGTTAACCTTAGAGAAAACTATGGCACCCTACACTTAATCAAAGAGATCATCAATCCTCGAGAGCATATACCAATTCTTTACTCTCAATTAGTTTAGCCCTCGATAGTCAATGTAGAGACAAAGACTCACGACTTTCTTCTTTATGAATAAGACTAATGCTCCCAATGGTTATAAACTTGGTCAAATGTACCCATGGTCTAACAACTCTTCCAATTGAGCCTTGAGTACCTTTAGTTCAATGTGTGCCATCTAATAGGGTGCTCTTGGCATGGGCTTAGATTGTGGTACCAACTCAATCATGCAGTCAATCTTGACTACTAGGGGCATACCAAATATTTCCTTTGCGAATAAGGTAGAATTATCCTTAACTACCGGACTGTCATCCTGAGCTATTAAGTCGTTATTCAGCTCTTGCGCACTGTAAAAATATAGCAAATACCCCTTTTAAAACAAAGAGTGCAGTGCAAGTATAGACACTACTTTAGTGGTGGGCTTGGTCTTGGTCTTTTTATACTAAACCATAATAGCCTTCATGCTTCATAACACCATATGCTCTTGAGTGTACCCAATCACTGTCTAATACCTCCTAAACATATCCATCCTTATAATAACATAAAAATTCCATAAATCTACGGATTAAGTCTACCCTGTGTATGACTACAGCCACATCTGAGAAAATTTCAGTACAGTTCTTCCTATCTCCTGAAGGTAGCATCACAAATAAAGCTATGTTGGTCGATGGTGATAGCTCAACCTTAGCAACAAATGAAGTGGACATGAGGTTCCACCAAAATCACACACTGGTAAAGACAATATGGTGAACATACCAACAACGACGTCCAAGTGATGGTAAGCCTCTACTTGGTTGATAACATTCAAGCAACTGCCTTACTGGCCTCCTAGGTAGGCTCCTTGATATTCTTTAGAGCCCTAATTTGACCTCCTCTGAGAAGGAAAGGTGGAAAGGTCGTGGTCCCTAAAGTCTTCCCTTGAAATCTCAGACTGGTGCATCAAGAAGGGTATGTGCTCTCTATTAAATATATTAGGATGAGGTTTGAGCATGGTGCTGGTAGAGCTACTATAAGGGAATTAACGGTTCCCTCTATTAGAACTATTAATATTGGGGTTGTAGGAAATGCAGCCATCTCAGACACTCAAAAGCTCGGTGGCCTAGCTTGCCACAGTTCAGGTAAGTCACAAGTCTACCCCCATAATCTCGACCCGAGTAGCTCCTACCATAACATCTGCATGAAGACCCCCTCTATGGTCCTTGACCTTCAAACTAACCCCGTAGATAGTGTCCTAAGGGTTCTCCTACTTGAGATAAGTCCTACTCCCAGAGCTCTAGCCCTCTGGTCTCGTCTTTCCTAGAATAGATGCCTTTTCCTAGACTAGAGTGATGACAACACAGCTATGCTCGTACAAGGTGGTCAAGTCTAAGAAGGCCACCACTCCCGCCATATAGCAAACATTGAAGTGTAACCCCTATTCGAATTGGAACACTACATGGAATCACTTGTAGAAATCACTAGAGCATACTTGAGCAGCTTCGTGAAGTGTGCATAGTACTGCCGAACCATCATGTTTCCTTGGGTAACTTACATAAAATCCTTGATTCTATCCCTCATTAAGAACTTTTGTTATAATCTGGTGCATAGGGTAACCTGAAAAGCATCCCAAGTAATTTGGGGCTCATCCTGGGTTTCATGTAAAGAAATATGTAATGTTCGACTACCTAGCTAGACGGTAGTCCATGCCCTCAAAAGTGCGATCCATGTGTCAGATCCACCCATCTAGAATCACAGGGTCCTCCTCACCCGTCTATAGCAACGGGTGATGCGCGGTGACCCTCTAAAGCTAGTTCTCCCCAACACTCTTAGTGTGATGCTATAGGGGTGAGGGTGGTGGTTACTTTAGTTGTTGGCATTGGAGGAATCCTATGAAGGCCTCCTCCAAATGCCTAATGCTTCCATTCATCATGTAGTTATGCTGCAATAGAAAAGAGATGTTAAGAGGGAACATATTAGCTTGATACATTTATAGCATACTTATTTTCCCCTCTAGGAAATTCCTAAGCTACCCTTTTGTTTCCTCTCCAGTGGACCTGGACTTATGATTTTAAAAATAGAAAAACCTTTTTATGGTACAAAACATCTTCAAAACTAGGGAAAAACTTGTTAATCCAAAAATATTTTTAAAACAAGCGTGGTTATAAGAACCAACCCTCTAATACCAAATTGCAACGCCCACAAAATTTAGAGTTGAAAATTTTCATTTGTTATGAAAAAACCTGAACTAAAGAGGGATGGGGTGCTACCACTATGATTACTACAAGATTGACCTATGGCTAATCTCATATTAAACATAAGCCCAAATGTACAAAAATCGTTAGCAAAGATGACTGCAATAAGGTATTAAATAATGCCCACTATGAGGGAGTGAAAAAAAACATATTTAGAGGAAATAACGGGTTTGGTGAAGATCCTCTCAAACCCCACACCAAGTATGTCTAATATTCACTCTCCCCCACCCAAGCTATAATACACCTCATAATCAGTGAGGGAATCATCTCCTATATACACAAAATCAAGAAGGGTCACTACTCATACGAATGAAAAACAAGCATTATAGGGGTGATTTGTATGCTATTTATTATGTAAGGTAACCATATAGCTAAGACATGGCATAACATATAAAAGGAGGATATTGCAACTGGTAAGTCAATCAGATTAATCACCATTATTATAATTTAGGCCATTAATTCCATCCTTACACATCAATCAAATTTTATCCACATAAGTATAGGAACCCCACTATTATAGCCGATGGATGTGAAACATAATTCAAGGGTACAACAAACCTAGCCACTACTATTTGCTCGTGGATAGATCTCTAAGGAAAAATAATCTAGGCCACTATTCTCGCTAGTGGATCAGTAGGGCCCCAACTCATATAGTGTTCCGCTATAGGTGATTAGTGTCTTCCACATGATTTTTTATCATCCATGGTTTACTTTATTAAGCTCTGGATCCCCCATTATTATAACTAGTGGATTGGAATATATCTCTAGGAGAGAAGGCATCAGGCCAATATTATTCATTGGTGGATTAGTGTCTAGGGTAAAACTACTCTTGGCCACTATTTCTTGTCGGTAGATTAGTTTGGGGCCGGCTTAATAGTCTTCCACCTTAAATGGTTAGTATTTTATTTGCGTATTATTCAATAAGTCACCCCTTAGATTAGATATGCACATTCTTAATGGACTTCCCTAACCCATTATCACTCTTCCATCCTAGACTTCCTAAATAACCATATCTTATAACTTGGGACCTCCACACTCCCCAAGACCCCAATACCTCTTTCTCACCATCCACAATACTCAATCTAAAGTCCAAAACCCCTACACATGTGGGTCAAGGCCCACTTTCCCATTACGTTCCCTTAGGCTCACTGCTACCCACTAGGGTTTCCTCTTGAAGCCAAAATCTAACCTATGTGGCCCTAGCCACTCCATTTCTTATGTAACAGCCCATAATTTACTAGTTTTTTTTAAAGTGGAAGAAATTAAAATAGATATACTTAAATTAAAACCCATGAATTCTAGGGATGTTACCGCCACACTTAGTACCAAACCGATCCTCTCCGACAGTTCCAATACCAAGTGCTAAAGCTAAAAAGATTATTTTCACACTTAAACTGAGAGTTCATAAAATGCATTAAAAATATTAACATAGAAATCATAGTACACATACAAGTTACAATAAATAACAAGAAAGAAATCAAAGTGCGAAATCAAAATTCCTCATAGGTAATAATTTTACAATCAATAAAGGGTTTATTTGAAATACTTAATACAAGATAATAAACTGTAAAAGGGTAAATACGATACACAATTAACACCGAGGGAATAAGTTACATAAAGATTAAATACGGCCACGACACTCTCGAACTCTGAGCCAACCACAAGCTCAACTCTTAATCCCACCGGATGTCTCACCCACCTGCACAAAGTCAGAAAGGGCTTTCTGCTCATGGGAATGAGCAGCACCCATGAAATGGGTGATCAGTACACTACGTACCGAGTAAGTAACAAAGCACTAAGGCCTACACATAAGCACATAAATTATGTAGAAGAATAGAAAAGCACAATCATAAATGCATAAGATCAACCAGGTATAAGTACAAAGGCCCATAAATAATCCAGATCAATTACTTATTTAATCTCTAATCAGAAGTCAATTCACACCATGCTTTTTATGAAATCTATGCGAGTACAGGAACCCCACTATTATAGCCGGTGGACCGAAAAACACACTGGGCATATAGCTCCTGACCACTATTATAGCCGGTGGATCAGTCTCCAGGATACTGTAGTACCTGGCCACTATTATTTGCCGGTGGATCAGTTTGGCCCCTGCTCGTATGGTGTTCTACTGTAAATAATTAGTGTCTTTCCCATGTCTTGGCACAAATATGTTTAGTTTTTTTATCACGGAATCCCCCACTATTATAGTCGGTGGACCGAAAACGCACAGGTACAAAGCCTGAACACTATTATTATCGGTGACCAGTTACACATGGGACATCATGTCCTAACCACTATTATTCGCCAGTGGATCGGTCTGGGCCCAGTTCAATAATCTTTCACTTTACATGATTAATGTTTTAAGTATCTTATTCAAAAGCTTTCACCATGGACATGCACGAATCATTCTCTTTATACTTTACATATTATAAATCTTAACATTCCACCATCATAATTAAACTTTAATCACCAAATACACATGATAACACAAAAATTCTCAGCAACCACAACAAACCCTAATTGTCCACACAAACCCTAGTTCGGTCTCCTATGGACCCTTATATAACTCCACGTACTATTTTTTTTATCCAAAATGTTCAAACACCCAAATAACACTTACATTACCTTTCTTATATCCCAAATCAACCTTTCATATGTAAATTTCACTCCCATGCAAACTTTAGACATCCCATGAAACCTTTCAAACTTTTCATGCAAATCCTAAATCCTATGCAATCACTAACTCCCATGCAAAACCCTAACTCCACCATGCAAAGCCTAATACCACCATACAACCATTAATACCACCATGCAACCATTAATACCACCATTCAAACACTAATACCACTATACAACCATTAATACCACCATGCAAACCCTAATACCACTATACAACCATTAATACTACCATGCAACCATTAACTCCATGCAAAGCCCAACGCCATGCAAACCCTAATACCATGCATCCCACAACTCCATGTAAAACCCTAACACCACATTGTTACACTCCCCATCATTATTTTACAACCCTATCATGCATTTCTTATGGCCACATTATACAATAATAATAAAACTGTTATACACATAATTCTCATGCCACAATTTATTCACACCAACATACTTCAACTCCATATCATGCTACATTCATTACAATTATACAATATACACATGAAATACACTATAATTCATATCACATGCTGTACATATCATAAAATCACATATTACACATGGCCTTAGCACCCCTTACCTAAAATAACACAGGTCTTGGAGCATACTCCTACGCCTCCTTAGGGCTTTGACTGGTTTCACCTATTATGAGGGACAAGCTAAAATTAGACTCCCACCTATCAAAAATACTATTAATCACTAACTTATTATAAGAATAGATTTTTAAATAAATAATAATATATTAATAAAATAACATTAACTAATTACTAAATTTGCTAAAGATATAGAAATAATAGAAATATTATAAAAGTTAATAATATAGGGTTGAAAACTTTACCCTAATAATAATAATAAAGATATTAAAATAATAATATCAAAGATACTAAAAATAATATCAATGATAATATAAATAAGAATAATAATAGTAACAATAATAATAATAAGGACATTATTCGAAACAAATTGAAATAAGGGCTTTGGCCCCTTTACTAAAATAATAATAATAATAATAATAATAATAATGATGATGATGATGATGATGATGATGATGATGATAAAAGCCATAATAATATTACAAAATAATAATAACCATAATATTAATAGTAATAAAGGTAATGATCGAAGATAAAAAAGAAGTAGGGTTTCCACCCTACAATAGGGCTTCAGCCCTCAACAAAAATAAAAATAAAAACATTAATACTAATACTAATAATAATACATATTAATAATGGAAATAATAATAATAGTAGTATTTATATTCAATTAAATGAAATAAATTAAATTAAGGCCTACAAAAATAGGGAGAAAGGTTTAGAGGGTCTAGGGTTCAACCTTAGGTTGGTAGGGGATAGGCAGCACTGGTAGTGGTGCATGGCAGGGGCGGCAATGGCCAGAAAAAGGGAAGAAAAAGGGAAAAGTTGAGGGTTGGGAAAAAGAGAAAGAGAAAAAGGGTGGAAGCAAGGTTGATTATGGTTGTACAGAAGGAGGGGAACAGAATAAGGGTGATGGTGGAACAAAAGCTGGCGGCATCTGGCGGTTGAGGCGGTGGCCGAATGGAGATGGAGAGAAAGAGAGGAGCAGAGGGAGGAAGAGGAAAAGAAGGGTAGGGGAAGGAAGAGGGTGGTGTGCAGAATAATTTGAGAGGTAAATGAAGTGGCAGAAGCGACGAAGGAGGTGGCTAATGGTGGTTCAAAGGGCGGCAGTGGTAGGAGAAAGGGCAGTTTGGGAAGGCTACTTCGCACAGCCGGGGTGGCTTATGTAGGAAGAATCAAGGGGAACGGGTGTTTGGTTAACTAGAGGGTGGTGCAAGGAAAAGTTTGGTAGGTGGAGTTGGTGGCGACGTTGACTGATGACGATAGAAATGGTGTCCAAAGGGGCGGTAGTGTCAAGGTCAGGAAAAGTTGGCTTTCTAGGGAAAGCTCAATTATAGATTGGGTAGGGGGTGTTTATAGAAAAAAAGGTGACTTAGGTCAAAGGGAAGAACAGGAGGATCGGCAAGTCGGTTGGGCTCACCGGTGGCGACGGTTGCTGGAGAAATTGAAAAAAACATGGCATGCAATTGGCTGGGAAAAGGGAAACATGCGAGGAGAGGGGAATGGGAAGGCAGGTGTGGTTGATGAGTCAACATGGAAGAGAGGGGGAGGTGGGCAGCGATTGTGTGTAGTCGTTGCTGAAATTTTTGGCCGATCGGAAGAAGCTATAGGTGCTCGACGGTGCTAGGCAGGTGCGATGGAAGAAGAAGATGAAATAATGGTGGGTTGGACCGACGGTTCATAGGAAAGAAAAGAAGGAAAATAAAGACGGACCGACTGGTGACGCTCATTAAAATTTTTTAAAATAAAGCGACGCTTTTTAGGGGGAAAAGAGAGAAAACGTGGCACGACGAGGATAGAAGGATGGAGACAGTCGCACGGGATGGGCCGTGCCAAAAGAAAGGAAGAAGAGGAGAGGGAAACTAGGTTGCGAGCTAGCCCAAGTCAGGGAGGGAAAGAAAAAGAAAAAGAAAAGAAGAAGAAAGAAAAAGGAAGAAAAAGGAAGAAAGAAAAGGAAAAAGGAGAAGAGAAAAATAATGGGTCATGTTAAATAAATTAATTGGGATATTTGGGATATTTAAAAATAATAATATTTAAATAAAATAATTTTAAATCCTTTTTTAGGCTAAATTAGGATTTTTAAAAGATTTTCATTAATTTCCATTTTAATTAACAAATCACCCAAATTTTCTCCATTTAAATTATTTATAAAATGAATTTTAATATGGAACTATTTTCTCTTCCTTATTTTAAATAAAATAATCTATTTAATTAATTTCCAAACTAAAATCTTTAATTAGCTATAATACCCAAAACATTTCTAATAAAAATTGTTTATTTTTTTATTCTTGAATAGCCCTAATTAATTCCCTTTTATTATAATAAAAATAATTTATTAAATTAAATTTTCCAATAAAACCTTACTTAAACATAATTTTTAAAATTATAAATTTTTGGGGCATTTCATCTTATACATCCCTTACTCTCCCTTTATTCCAACACCATCACTCCTCTCAACCCACTCCAAAAATCATAACCCAACTCCCCAACTTCCCCATATTATAATTAACCCTAACTGGGCACCCTAAAACTTTAATATACTCCCTTTCTTTTTTAACTTCTCTTTATAATAAACTCCACCCTCCTTTTAACTTCACTCTCACCGTTTATGTTACATACTCCTAATCACAAACTAAAATCCAACTAACCTCTTTAAAATCTCTCATAGCACCCCTATAGTTAGGGTTTTTTCCCCAAAACCCTAGTTAGGCTCTCATGCATACTTCTACCAACCCACATATTATCTCTTCCCCAAGCACTCCATTCACAAAAATTATCTTTCCTTCTCATGTTTAACCCTTAAAATAACTTTTCCCTTTTAATCTTTTCCCCCATGAAAAGACTAAACACCCCATGTAAGCCTCACACTCCCCATGTTAGATTTTTCCCTAACCCATCATTTTATTACTTCCTTCCTTTTTTTCTGATCTATAATTCATAATATACTAAGGCTCTTCACCACTTCTCCTTACTCACTCCACTCTCTTTATTTCTTTTAATTTCCCCACACCCATTAATAAATAGAAAACCTTAACTATATATTTCCCTAATAGGAAATTAGGCTTGGAGCACAAATCCTACACCTCCTTATAGGAAGGTTTTTGCTCACGACCTATAAAAAATCGCATACTAGTCATTTAACCTTCTTGTTAATCCTTTTTCATTTTTCTTTATTTCTATAATTAAATATTAGTTTTAATAATAATAATAATAATAATAATAATAATAATAATAAAATATACTAAGTAAGTAATAGGTATAAAGGCATAACCAAAAGGGATAGCAACAAGGGACTGCGGCGGCACGCGGTGTCAGTGGCGACTCATGGAAGTGGTGTTGTTGTTAGTGATGGAAAAGAAATTTTTTTGGGGTTGGTAAAGTGGAGAGGATCTAGGGTTTCTTAGGTGGTAGTGTTTTTAGGTTTGAGGGGGTTATGGTGGTGATTGTGGTGTCTCACAGCGATGACACAGGAAGCTATTGTGGTGGCAGGCGAGAGGAAAGAAGAGAAATGGAGAAGGAAGGAGGTGAAGGAAAGGGGGTTTTGGATTTGTTTATGCCAAAAAAGGATGGAACCATGAGGATGTGTGATGATAGTAGACTTAACAAAAATATTACCATCAATTATAGGTATCCTATTCCAGGAGATGATTTATTTTATTGCTTACATGGTGTTTATGTGTTTTCAAAGATAGATTTGAGAGGTCATTAGTACCAAATTGGCATGAGGGAAAGTGATGAATGGAAAACCTTATTCAAGATAAAGGATATATTGTATGAATGGATGGTCATGCTATTCGTTTTGTGTAATTCTCCTAACACTTTCTTGAGACTCATGAATGATGTAGATAGGCCATTCACTAGCAAGTTTATAGTACTTTACTTCAATGTTATACTGAAGTATAGCTCTAGTGAAGATGAATATATAAATAATTTGAAACTTGTATTTCTAGCTTTAAGGAATCGTACACTAGATGCTAACCTATAGAATTGTGAATTCTTGATATATAGATTTATCTTTTTAGGTTTTGTTATATTTCAGGATGGTATAGCTATAGATGAGTGCAAGGTGGTTTATATCAAGATATGGCCATCACCAATGAACCTAACGCAAGTAAGGTGATTCCATTTGATTTCATCTTCTAAGTCCCTTTTGACACCTATAATATATTTCATGAAGGAAGGAGAGTTCAAGGGGATAAGGGCAGCCTAAGAATCTTTTGAAGTAATTAAGGGAAAGCTATGTGAGGCACCTAATATTGCATTACCCAATTTTGACAAGCTGTTTGAAATTATGTGTGATTCTTGTGGAGTGGACATTGAGACTATTGTTAGAGCTCTTTATCATTAGTCACACTATCTTAGGCCACAATAATTTGTCCTACATATAGTTCATAAGTCATTAAAGTATATCAACAATAAAAAAAAGCTCAACTTTAGGCATGCAAAATTTTTAGAATTTTTACAATTTTTTTCCTTTATGGCTAAACATAAATCTGGAAAAACAAATGTAGTAGCTAATGCACTATCTAGGAGGTATTGTATACATTCATTTTTAGAAGCTTAGGTGTTGGGGTGTTGGTGCATCAAGGAGCTCTACTAGGAATATGAAGACTTTACTTGCTACTTCAAAAATTAGGACAAGCTTTGAGGTGCATTTGTGATTCAAGACAGCTTCTTAGTCAAGAATAACAAGCTTCACATTCCCAACTGCTCAATCTAGGAATTACTTTTTAGAGAGTTATATAAGGGAGGTCTAGCAGTCACTTTGGCATGAACAAGACCATAGATCTATTGCATGAACATTTTTATTGGTGTAGAATGGTAGGAGATGCCTATGGGGTAGTAGCAAGATGTGTTTTTTTTTTACCAAAAGTCCAAAAGTTATTTTTCATGGATGAATTTACATCCCATTACCAATCCCACATCAACCATGTGATCTTGTAAGCATGGAGCTCATTGTGCAATGCCTAGGACTCAAAGACAACATGATGTCATGGTGGTGGTTGTGGATTGGTTCACTAAAATGACTCATTTCATTACATATCATAAAACAGATGATGCCATTAATATAGCTAAATTATTATTCAAGGAAATAGTAAGGCCATATTATATTCTAAAGTCAATTATCTCTATCAAGGATACCAAGTTCTTTAACTAATTTTGGATGATCTTGTGGAGATTAATTGGTACCAAACTTCCATTTAGTAATACCTATAATCCACAAATCGATGGGAAAACCGAAGTAACAAATCGCACTCTTACAAAGCTCCTTGGAAGTTTGGCTCACAAGTCCTTAAAATATTGGTACACCAAAGTTAGCCTTGAATAATTCTCCAACAATCGATCACCGACTTATGCAACCAGTCGTTCCCCTTTTGAGGTAGTGTATGGGGTGAATCCCACTAATCCAATTGACCTTTTACCTCTTCCAATTAAAGATCACACTAATTTCGATGCGAAAGAGAGGGCTAAGGCAATGATGAAACTAAATGAGCAAGTAAGATCTAAGATTGAGAGGGTGAATGATATTAATAAATATAGCGAAAACAAGTGCAAGAGTTTGAAGCTTAGCCCCACAAAATCCTACTGATTTTGTCCTAAGTGTTGAATACCTTAGGTGGTATCTTCAAGTAAATGATCTAAGGAGATACGAAAGATCATATTTTCTCTTCATCTTCAATCTCTCTCTCATTTTCTTATCTTTCACATTGCAAGAACCCATATGCAACCTTCATTCTATCTTAACCCAATTATATCCCATATGCATCAACATGGTATTAAAGCTTAGGTTGAATTAATTGGGTCTTTTCCTTCACAAATTAGTTTTTCCCATCCACTAATTTTTACCATTAGTTTTTTTTATCCTTTTCTTCACCATTCCCACCCAAACACTCTTAACAAGTTCTAGCCATCAGCCATGATCATTTATCCCATTTTACGTACCACCCCCTATATCTATGAAAATTTAATTAAAAAAAAGAATCTAGGCTAACCTATGCATTTTGAATTTCTTCCCCTTCTTTCCACCTTGTTTTGTTTTCATCAATCTTAAATTCCAATGGGAGATCCATAAATTTCAACAAGCTTAAGCCTTGATGAAGCATAAAACCTAAAGAGGGAGTGGATTCTTGAAGCCATTCAAGATGAAAGGGAAATTTATAAAGGAAGAGAGACCAAGCCATTGAATCCTTACCAAATATGAGAAGGGTTCTTGGTATTTTAGAGTCTATGATTATAATTTATAAAGGATTGTAATATAAAAGAAGGGTAAAAAGATGGTTTACAAATTGAGACCTTAAACCCTAACCCAAACTGAAGCTTCCAAGTGTTGATTATGGAGGTTCAAAACTAGCCCTTTTACCTCTAGCTCAATTGGTGAAAACTAAGCTTCCAAATGTTTTGAGCAATGTGCCTTAGAAATCTTGAGCACAATAAGGGAATAAGGACAAAGAGGAGAGATAGTCAAATTCAGCAACATTCAAAGGTTGCAAAGATGAATCACCCCCTAATAAATCTCACAAATTAGAGAGGAAAAGAAGAAAAAGAAGATAAGGAATATGAGGTCTTAATAACGACTTCTAAGAATTTATCCACCACAAATCCATTTCCAATAGGTTAATCATGTTAGGAGGATCTAATGATTTGTAAAAATTATGAAAAAAATTCTTTGAATGGAATCACAATGTTACAAATAATTTGGGAAGATTTATAGTGAAAATTGTTTCCTGAGAACAATCACCTTAATCAAACTAGTCAATTGGTACCCCAAACTAGTCAATTTGTTTGTCTACCTTCAAAACTCCAATTTAATGAAAAAACCAAACAATCGCTACCTCCAAACCAATTGATTGGTTTCCCTAAAAGTCACATATCTTCTAATATCTAAAACAATCCCAACCAAAATGATACCAACTTTAAACACACAGCTAAGACATGATTTAACACATAGAAATCACAAAAATAATACATGAATTAGCAAATGCTAAAGATCATAAAAAGTGAGGTATTACAATCTAACTACCCTCGGGGCTAAAAAGCCAAATATATTCCACCTCGATCATGAATCTTTCCATTAGACCCCTACACCTTAGGCTTTATCTTGACTAATATTAAATCCTTCTTCCCTAACAACGTGGTGGTAGCACATATATTCTTATATAATGTACCCAATTTATAGAAAAAAACCACACCCATCACCCTTTGGATTGTTTAATAAAGCCTTTCTTGAACTAAAAGATAATACAGCCACACTATTTGTTATACACAACATGAACATTAATAGCTTAATAAATCATGAATGATTATCTTGCATCATTAAATTTCTTTAGTCAAATACATGAACTCCCTGAGCTTATCCTTCTCAAAGTACTTGGGAATTCTAATCTTCCCAAGACATTATTTTTCCTCCCTAATTCTAATGACCTAACCACAGGGTGTTTGCTATGCTCTTAAGAAAGTACATGGCTATACTTATCTTCATTTCCTCTAGGTAATCAACTACCTTCAACATCCTATCATAATCCTAGATCTAACCCTCTAAGAAGATTGGATCTTCCTCCCTTGCATACATCATCAAGTGATGATAAAACAAAAACATCTAAAGCTAATCGTCTTTGGTATCCTCTTATGGATGATATAAAGGTGGTGGTGGTACTTGAGACTGATGTGGTAAATGAACTCCATGAACACCTCAAATGCCTCATCTAAGAAAAACTAACGTGTCCATTCAAAGGCATGTCCAAATATGAAACAAAAAATGTGTAAGGATAAACAATTCTAACTTACTAAAGGTCATCTAGGATACCCATTCTCGATTTCTCATAAGATAATTCTAGTTTTCAAAGAAATTAGTTTTATGAAATATAAACTATACAATTAAAATCATATAAGTCATTGTTGGAGAAGATAATTTTTGAAAATATAAAACAATAATAAAAACTAAAGCTATGTTACTGACTTTTAACACCCCAAATTTACTACCAAAGCTATAATAAGATATGAGGGTGTTCCCATCATACTGAATAAGAGTCTAATTTAATAATTATCATATCAAGTATAAAGAAAAAAAATTATGAATTTAAACATGATAAGCATAGAATAAAAATTAATTTATTAATAAAGACAAGAGTTTCGGAATCCAAGTATAAAAGTAATTAAATACAAAAAAGGGGATATAATGAAACTAAGAGTCCTTAAGGTTTCTTGAAAAAATACTATTACAAGACAACTCTAAACCTCTACCCAATACCTATATAACATAAATAATTCCTCCATAGAAATACATCTAAATTGTCAAAGTAGTCATCAAAAATGTACACAACTAAAAAGGGTCAACTACTTGTAAGAATGAATAATAACTATCAAAAAGGATCATTAGGATATTACATACTAAGTAATTTAACAATACAAATCAATATCATTAAGACATGCATAACATATAATGTCACATGATATGGGAAATACTACACATGTAGTTACTACTCATGATACGAGATAAACTAAAAGGAAAATCATATTAAAGTTCATACTTAGGTGATCATGTTGTTTCAGTTGTAGTCATTTAAGAATAAGAACCCCACTCAAATTACAACCACTCATATTTTGACTACATATAGGAGATTATATACAAGCTAGGGTAAAACACGCCTAATGTCCGCTAGTTGTAATGCCCCACATTTTATAATATATTTTATTATACAAAAGGTGAAAATTTTAATACTTAAATATTAACTACATATTTTAATCATTTTAATAAAATTTCAAGAGTATTTTGATCTATTATCCGGATCCTTACTCATCAAATTGTTCTATAAGCTCTTCTAAGCCATTTTTAGACATCCAACTCCTTCTCGGTCATCCAAGATTGATCATATTTGAAATCATTAGATTGTTCTAATTCTTTTATCTATTTTTAAAAATGATAAATAAGAATTTTGATGAAGATGTCATTTTCATCTCAGTTAGTTTTATCTTATTTTGTGCCTCAAAAATATATTTGTAATTATATAAAATTTATCAATAAGTTGTTATTTTTAGGTAAAAAAGATAATGTACCTTACATACTTGAATCTTAATCTTATCATATGATATTTAATCTCAACCCACTTTATCCCTAAAGAACTAATCCTAACCATATAATTAAGCCTAGGATGTAATCTCTCAACTCACTTCCTTGATATGGCCTAATGACATGTGAACATGTCATCATTAATTTCTCTAAATCCCTAAGTTCATCCATTTAACCACCCCCTCAACCATTCATTTGAACTCCCTCTTAACCCATGCATCTTTCCATTTCTATCCATTCCTCTTTCCCCAGCTATATTCCTTTCTCTTATTGAACTTCACACCACCAACACCCAAGTGTCAGACTTCATTAGTAATAACAATCACGACAAACGAAGCTAACCCCCTTATTTTCTTTTAAGAGTAAGGTCCATCAACTATGAGCCTATTTTAATACCTTTAAATCTTATAACATTTTGATTTTGACCAATTGGATATGTTAAACTAAGCTAATTCTCAATGTATGGCCTTATCTTATTTTACTTTAACCTAACCCCAACAACAACAAAAAAATATAGATAAAATTTTAATTTACTACTTACATGTCAAAAATTCAAACCTAAACCTAAAACAAAAATCTATACCAAAAAATTTTCCCCATTTCCTTTTTCCTTCTTCCTTCTTTTCTTCCTTTTTTCTATCTTTCTTCTTTTCTTTCTTCCTTCCATACCTTGCTCTTCTTTTTTTGTTCTTTTTCTCCTTCTCGAGCTACACTGCCCTAGCCCAACTCCCTTTTTTCTTTTCTCTCCTACCCGGGCAAGCCCAAGCCCGATCCTCTCTTTTTTCTTTCCTTGTCTTTTCTTTTTTTTTATTTCTTTTCTTTCTATTCTTCCTCCCTTACCTATCACATTCCTCATCCTCCTATTCTTTGCATCTTATTTCCGAAATAGGGACTTAGATCCCTACACGTAACCCTCCCTAACCTTTCTCAGCCATGCACCCTGCCATATCACAACCCTTTCAGCCTTGTACCCTTCCCCTACACCATTCTTCCCTTCCGTCTTCCCTAAAACCATGTATATTGAATGCTCCTCCTATAATGCCTTGCCATATTTCCTCTCCTAAAACCCTCACCTATATATATCTAGGTCACTTCCCTCTCTTTTCTTCCGACATCGAGGAGCCAGTTGAAGCCCTTCCCTTCTTCCCTTATTTTTTTCCTTTCTCCTTCTCTATCCCAATCCTCTAGTGCTACCATGATCTTAGGTGCCTAACCACCCTTATCGTTTATTGTCCCCTAGTCAACCACCCTACCACCTCCCTTTCTTTTCTACACCACATCAACACCCCTTGCCTTGTCCACCCTCCTTTTTCTTCTCTTATGCCTATAATTGCAGCCGCTACACCATCACGACTAGCCCCATCTTTTTTCCATCCTTGCCACCACCATACTTATAGCACCCCACTACAGGAACCTTAGCTAGAATCACCACCACACTAAGCCCTTATTTATCCCTCTTTTTTCCCTCTATTGGACACTCTTCTACTTGCACCACCACCAGCAACCCCTTCTACATCCACTACCTACCGCCAACTCTCTCTAGTCCTAACACCTTCATCACCTCAACCCTAACTATTAACCATCACCCATCCTCTAAATGTCGTCGCTATCAACATCACCGTCATTATGTTCCAATTTTCCCAATCTTTCTCACTTTGGTTACCTTCATTTCCTTCCTCCTCTTTTAGTCTTCTTTTAGGTGAAAATCTTTAAAAGTTCTAAACTTTGTATATTCTTATTTTTAGGTGACATTCAGTGGTATTGGAGAACAAATTTAAGGTCTTACGTACGTAGAGTTTGGAGCCACTTTGGTAAGGATACCTATCATAGATAAGGTTTTCTTATGTTAAAATATATTTCCCTTTTTGTGTTGATGTGTTGATGGCATGGTATAAAATGTTACATGACTTTGGTGTTATTTATATATTATGAAGTTTTGAATGATGGTAGAAAAAGGTAAGAAAGTTGTGTAAATATGATTATGTTGAATATAAAGTATCTTTGTATAATCATGGCCATGCTTCTCAAGATATGGTATATGTGGGATGTTGAAAAGTCTTTCATGTTGGGAGTTTTGTGATTCCGAGAAGGAACAATAGACATTTTAGTGGTCTAGGGACATTTTGATTAATATGGTTAAAAAGTGGCATGTAGAATACCATATGGTGTTAGCCGACTCAAAACAGTTTAAGGGTACTTATATTAAATAATTAGAGTGAAGATGAAGGATTTATGGCTAATAAATAAGGGGAAAGATCTTAAGTGTAAACAGTAGAACTTAGGGGAGAAACAAGATCACTTGTGCTAAAAGTGGGAGGTTGGCACTAAGAATAGAATATGAGGTTTATGATGGGGTATTGGATGGGAATACAAATTTAGGAGTCATTTAAGCTTTAAGGAATGACTTATGACCAAAATGTGAAATTATGGTTTTAGGGACGCCTGAATGGTGACCATAGGGGTAGGTTACCCTTGCATGTGTAAGATGGGAGATTTGGACCACAAAATTGGGATATTATGTCAACAATTACATATTGGGAGTATATATTAAATTTGGTAACCATATAGGGTCTAAGGGAATGGTTATTACTAAATGAAGAAACTAGCGTTTTAGAGGAGACCTACATAATAACCCTAGTAGTAGTCTATTATTGCATGTTTAAGATATGGAATTTAGACCATTACTTTTGAATTAATGGTTAATAATAACATTCAATGTATTAGAATAGAATATGGGGACTAAAAGAATCCTAAAGAAGAGATTGTGCTAGGTATGGAAATTTTGAGGTTTAGAGGAGATCTGATTAGTAACATTTGGAGTATGTTATTATTGAATTTATAAGATGTGGTTATTAGACCATGATTCTTTATTAAGTGGTTCACAATAAAATTTTAATATTGGGTATGGAAATTAGGGACTAAAGCAATACTAGAGGAGGAAGTATGATAGGGTTGTGTGATTAAGGTTTTTAAGGAAACTAGGATTTCTTCAAGGGTATGGGTTGGGATGGTGCCTTACATGAGTATGTGTACATAAATGTGTGATGACCTTGAAATAAATAAACTATAAATAATAAAATAATCACTTAAAATAAAAGATCACCTAAGTTGAGGCTATTTCTACATGTTTGTTCGACTAAATGAGAATAGTAGCTAGGAGCATCTTACCTTAGAGTTTTACTTTGTTACCATTCAACCAGTTTATAATAGTGGAGTCTCCAAAATGAAGTTAAATAATCCATTTAATTATGATAACTCTTGTTAAGACACAAATTAGTTAAAGTTGTACACCACATGAGTTAAGGCCAATTGTAACTTGATTACCATTCCATACTTTGATTACCATTCAACCGATCAAGAATAGTGGCTAGGAACGTCTTGCCCTTAGGTTATACCTTTATTATAGTTCTACCGATTGAGAATAGTGGGGTCTCTTAACCCAATGTGAGTAAAATCATGAATACTTATCATGATTCTAATATTATGAGATTGGGAGAGGAATAAATAAATTGGTAAGATTATCCTATGTGCATGTCATTTCTTATTGTGATCTTATGAACTTATGTGACCCTTCTTAACTTTATTTTTATCTTACTCATTAGCATATTATTTATCCTTCTTATGGGTTCTAGTTATTCCCATAGGTAGAGACCCCTTTTGAGCTTGTACCGGTAAATTAGGACATCTTAGATGATCATACTGCTTACTATGCTATGATCAGACTGGAGTGATCTCATCTTATGCTTGGGGTTGGGATTTTTAGGAGCTATGATATCTAGTTATTCTTTTAACTTGATTTTCCTTCTTTTTAATTTTCTCCTAGAATATTTAGTTCATGTATTTTGGTTCCATTTTTTAAGTAAACTCTAAACTCTTACTTATGCTATGAAGTACCATCATTTTGTATTTATTAGAGCTTCTATCTTGATATATTTTTTCCTTGTAATTGGTATGAGGATGGTTTTCAAGTTAAACTTATATCAATTATGGTGGTAACATCCATTCATGATTGAATAGCATTTTCCCCTTAAATTAAAAAATAAAAATATTTGTAAATTTAGGGTGTTACACTTATCTTTCCAATTCTCTTACTACAAATCCCACTTTATCCTTTCTCTTTCTCTTAAATCTAATGACACCATCTTCAACCATTATAGAACTTTGAAGCTCCTATATTTAGCATGGTTAAATCCTCTCATTTCCTTTGTTTTTTCTTCAATTTTTTTATAATATTACATAATTAATCTTATGATTTAATCTTGAATTTTTTGAGGTTGGAGTTGGGTTGTTGAATATCTTTATGATGCATTTCCTTTCCTTTCTTCTAATTTTGTTACTACTTAAGTATGATTACTTTCACTCAACTATGAATATGATGTTTGTAGCATAATATAGGTAGTCTGTGCACTTTATGAATTTCATGGCTTACTATGAGAAAATAAGCATATTGGATAATGATTTTAGGATGTTGGAGAGCATGTTAATCATATAGTTTTTGGTGTTTTAATCATTATTTTATATGAAAGATGCATCAACTCATCAAGTTTCATGACCACCTAATTTATGTTAAGTTTTGTGCTAAACTTATCTTAACTGCCTCAAAGATATACATTTAATCTTATGATGTATGATTTTGATCACATCTTTCAAATCTCAAAAATAATCAGTATTGAATAAGTTATTATCATTTTTCCATAAGATAACTTAGCCTTGGGTTTATGCCTAATTTTGGAGTTTGTCATGTTTTTCAGTAATTTAGTGATTGCATGTTATTTATTAGCATTTTGAGGTGTAATTTACTATTTACTATGATATATTTTGGATTAATATAACCTAACTTATAATTGATTAAAGTTTGAATATACATAGTAAAATGTTCTTCATCATTTTATTACCTCCATTTTCACAGCCAAAAAATTAATTAATTTAGAAAGAGTTTGTCAAAGCAACCACAAACATAGGAAAGTTATTGCTACATTTAACATAGGAAAGGTATAATAAATACCTGATTCATTTTGAGTATAAGGCTAAAAGTTTCTTTTTGCTACAAGGAAGTAAGTGTTGTTAGCAAATAATTATGAGACTGACATAAGGCTCACTTATTAATGGATGATCAAATTGTGGAAATTAAACTTTAATTAAAGTAAGATAAAACATAAACAAATAAGCATTAAACTGTTAATTTTACACTAAAATTCTAAAAGCAAATATAAGAAAATAATGAATGAAATAAAAGAAATAGCCTACACACAATCTAACATCACTTCCATATATAAGACTTCAAAATAATGGATTATCCACAAAACAAAGCTAACTTCTCCCCCACATTTTCCAAGTGCATTGTAATGACACAAAATAAAATTAGTATGGTTAAGTATTTAGTAAAATGTATATCATGTGAGAACATAAAACACATTATAAACAATAAAGAAGTTATTTCATATCGTATTAAGCCTAGTAAATTTTAGAGAAGCCTAGTGTAGAAAAAATGTAAGAAAAAGTGACAGAAAACTTGAGATATGTTATGCTCATCCAAAACATAGAACTTTTAAAATAAATGATATAAAGGATTGGGGTTCTTTCTCATTATAGGATGATAATAAAATGATTGAAACACTTAAATTAAAACTCAGACCAAGCTTACAATAAAATGCTCAGCCCCATTTTAAATCACAATTTCCAAACCAAAGATCATACCCATCTTCCAACTAAAACCTTTTAGCAAGGCTATACATTAAATTATAGTTTCCAAATCATGGGTTATATCTATATACCAAACAAAGTTGTTTATAAATATCATGTCTTAAAACTTTGGAGATGCTCTTAAGGAAATGCTAAGCCCCGACAAAGATCTTGGGGGAAAGCTCATCCCTACTACCATTTTATAGCAACCAATCTAGGGTAACCTAATTATTAAAATTATAACTCTTTGATAACATACTTTTAACACATCTAGAGTATAGATGGTACTGAACCACTAATACATTTGCTTGTGACTCCAATAGTTTTAGCAATTGCTAGAAACATAGTAGGAAGACTCTTTGGTCTTAGCAATTCCTAGGAGTGTTATCTGTAGATTGAGGTTACCTATTACACTAACCCTAATTTTTTTAAGTGTCTGATATGACTAAATATAGTGTTATGAAACATTAAAAACTTGTTGTATGTCTAAAAGTAGTATAAACCATGCCCTTGTATCACATAGCAAATAGGTTATGTAATATTGTCACAACTTTGTATGTAACAAATTTATTAAGGTATGAAGGCCATCATTTTAAATTCTAAAACATTACATAGGACTTATTTAAGAAAAAAGGGAAAATTCATTTGAGTTCGCAATCAAGAAATTAGGGGATATGTCATTTTTAGAAAAAGTATTAATTGTCCTGAAAAAGAAAAAAATGTAAAATTCTGGGTCAAAGTCAATGTTAGTGGCTAAAGTCAAAGTTCAAGCATTAAAGGTCCAACCTTGACTTACATTGTCATTTGGTGAAGATTTGGGTCATTTAAGGTTAATCTTATCATTTTATGAGTAAAATCATAATTAATTCTCACAAAACCTCTGTCTATGATTAAGGGGTGATTAGGAGGTAGTTGAGGTTAATAAGATGAATAATATGATAACCTTAGGATGGATGTTAGTTAGAAGGTTAAAAGTTTAATTTCCAACTTAACATAGTTCCCTTAGTATTAAAGATGATTTGGTTGATTAGCCGATTGAACACTGGCAAACCACTTTTTTGGATACAGGTTATGCTATGATTATTGTGTATGGTGAGGATGAGCATGGAACTTCATGTTACATATGCTATCACATAATAAATCATATATTGTTATTAAATGTGTCTTGTGCTCTTAGAATGTTTCCAAATTATTTTGTGGCTATGCGTAATGTGACCTCTTTTAATGTATTTTGGTTTATTTAGTTTGATAAAGTCATATTAATACTACATTAGCATAGGAATAAGTGAAGGCTATGGAGTGACACAAGGCATATAAGTTCATCAAAGATTAGCGTGTCCATTGGGAGGAGATTCCATTCTTGAAATGGGTTTCTAAGTCTAAAATTTAGGAAAAATTGGTAACCACCTTCAACTGCTAAATTTTTTTATAGCTAGTTTTCTTTTAGACTCTTATATCCCTTATTTTTATTATACGGAAGGTTTTTATCCATAACTTTTATCTATATTTTTAACACCCTAAAAGTTTGCAACCTTTGTTTTCCGGTGTTTATTGGTTTTATTTAAAACTCGCTTTTAAACCTTATCCTAATTATTTTATTTTTGAACCTTTGACCTATAACCTAAATAATTTCTTGAATATTTTTTCATGATTATTTTACCTACTTCCTTTTTCATTAAATCTATCTTAAATTGGATTATTTTTCCTAGGTTATTTCTTTTACCCTATACTCTAGCTTACTAAACCCAAAAATAAAAGTAAAAAATTTATACCTTATCCTTGCCAATCCTATCTTTAATGTAAACCCTTGCCATGCTTACTTTTCCTACTAATCACTCTCACTGCCTCGCCTTTATGTTACCTCTTTATTGAACCCATACCCCATCACAAGCACTTCACACTTTGTTAAACCAACCTCCTATATCCTTTGTGGAGCCATAGTCTATTACCTCACCTTCCATATCCCTATATGTGTACATACATACGCATAACCAACATTACAACCCTTCCACTACTTCTTTCTATTTTTGTTGAACCACACCCTTATCATTCTTCCTACTCCCTTCCTTCCTCATCTAAAAACACCTCTACCTCTTACCCCTTGCATATGTGCCATCACCAACAGCACCCCTTTTCCCTCTCTATTTTCTTTATTCGACTCTAGCCCTACCCCTTCTTTCGCCCTATTTTGTTCCACCATTTCCCAAATAGCCATAACCCATCCTTTATTTACCTCCATTTTGTGTAATCCCTCCACTAGCCACAACCATCCAGCCCTACTTCCATTGCTACCCTTCTTCTTCTTCCAACCCATTCTTCTATCCACGACGCCATACCTAGCAACCAAACCAACACATCACCCCCTGCACCATCACCACCTCAACAAATTCACCATCTCTTTCCTATCCTTCCTCCTTTGCATTGTCGTCAACCACCATCCACCTTCCTACCCTATTTTCTTTATACATGAGGGTCACCACCTAGAACCACCACAGCCTCCATTGTCATCTAACCACCTTCTCCTATCCCCAAACCAACCCCTTCCTCTTATCCTTCTTCTTCTTTTTATTCCTCTTCTCACTGATCCCTTCTTAGGCCTTACTTCTTTTCCTCTCCTATGGATAGAATCTCTATAGAACACCCTTAGAAAATAGTAGAAATATTCATTAGTGTGTCACTTCCTTTAGCACCTTATTATAATTCACCATGTCAACCACCTTTGGCCCCCTCCTCTACAACTCTAGCCTTTTCTACACCACCCTTCCTCATAGCATTACACTCTCCTACACCACCTCTCTCACATCCATATTCCCATCCTAACCAATAGTTCCCAACACCAACATTACCACCCTCCATAGTAGTGCTACATTGAGCCAACCACCACTAGTTATGCCACCCTCAAATTCACCACCACCACCATCTCTACCATCATCCACACCACTATAAGCTCGCCAGCACACCTTGGAGCTAACTATCAACACCCTTTTGTATACCCCAAGCTCATGCTATATGCATAGCATGAGAAAGAGTTTTGGTTTAAAATAAATTTTTATACCCATTTTTATATATTAAGGGTGTTTTAGTAATTTTATAAAATAAATATTTTCATATTATAATTATTATTTTATATTTTAGATATTAATTAGGTAGTTGTGGCATTTTTTTAGGTAGAAAATTTCGATTGAGAAGGAATGGCTTGGATGATGATGGGACGCCTTTTGAAGTGGTGGTTCTGAATCTTCCATTAGGAAACTCTGGTCCTCTCTTCTCCTTCTTAAATTTCTCCATTTAGTGGCAAGATGAAAAACCTCATCTAAGGTATAGTACTTTTGCAACTCCACCTTATGTGTAATGTGTTGGAAAATTTGTGTGGATTTTGGGATATCCAAACTTAATCAAGATTAACAAGATGATGCACAATTGAGAACATAAAAAAAATGAACAACTTAGGAAAAAGTGGAGATCTTAGTTGTGATCTTTTATAATTACAATATGATCAAAACAATAAAGTACTCAATTACCCAAATCAACAATTATATTTGAAGGGAGAAATATATGGACAATAAGAAGAAGTTGTGGTGCATGACTCTTGATGGCTAGTGCTTCAACACATCTCTTTTTATATAAAGGGAAAACCATAAAAAACAAAATAGTGTGTTTTGGAAATAAGGAAAAATATTGTTCGTACTTTGGAAACATGGTACCCCCATGTTTATTTCCTTAACTTCAACCTTTTCTAAAAAACCACATCAAAACTACTTAAAATAAGCATGGTCTATGTTTTATTACACAACCCTAGTGTTTCTTATATATGCCTCCAAATGCGACCAAAATTCCCCAACACCTTCTTGAACCAACACGATGTAATGTTATGCTCAAATACCTAGTCAAATCATACATAATGTCACTCCTTGAACCTTTAGGAAAGTGTGACGTTGTGTGCATCTCTACTTTCTTCAACTCTAACCTCATTTTCAACCACATAAACTCCTTGATGTATTCATCAAAACTTATTGATCTTACCTCAAGGATGTCATCTTATTGTGAAATTCTTGAGAGTAGGATGAGGGTAAAAACCTTTCCCTCAAAAGATTCTTCATCTTCAACCAAGATTTCACCTCAGAACTTTCCTTCTTTATCCTTTGGTGTGTAAGGCTATCCCACCAAAATGAGGCATGGTTTTTGAGCTTAAGGACCACAACCTAAATCTCTTCTTATCATTATAACCCTTTTCTTTGAACATTCTAGAGCACATCAACTCCCACTCTAGAAAATATTTAGGGTTATATTCTCAAGCACTTTTGTTTTGATGTCATGATAAGGATCTCGCCTTTCATGTCTCCTTCTTCTATCATAAGGGAATATCTTAGTGGGGATTTGGAATCACTAGCATCATCACTTGATTTAGATTTCACCACCTCATGTTGGTGAGAATGAGCTATTATTCTTGGTTGTGGAGAAGTATTTGGGCATGGGGTGTTAGAGTTTTTTATAAGATTCTCTAATATGCCAAGGACTCTTTTAATGTAATTTATAGGTTTTCAATGGCTCGATATCTTCTCAAGTTTTGCACCTCTTCAAGGCTCAAGCTTCTTGGACTTTGTAGATCAACTATAATTTCTTGAGTTTGCAGAAGAAAAAAATTGAGGAAGATGATATATTTTGTTATGAGAGGTTAAGTAGGGTTTCAATGTTTAGTTGGGTGGCTAGAAAAATTTTCATGAAGTGTTTGGGCTTGGAAGGGGTGAAGAAAGAAAATGGGAGATTAAATTTATCCCAAATTATCTACCTTAAACTCTAAGACAAATTTTAAGCATATAATAAATAAATTGGAACATGCTTATTGGAAGATGGTGGTTTATGGGATAATTGACCACTAAAAGTTAAAAAGAGGGATGGGTTGATAAGTAGCATAGTATTTGATCTAAAGTACTACTAAAGATCAAAAACTCATAATTACCACTCAAGGTTTTAATACTTGAGATAAATATTGGGATATTTTACACTCAATGCAATGTTTTCACTCAGATTTGTATAGGAGAAATAGGGGTGCTCGAAAATTCAGATTAACAATTGAAGGGGTAGGTGTATTGCATCATGCGGAGGCTACCCATACTTATAGTGGTAGCCATGGTTACAAAAGTTTATTTTACCTTTTCATCTTACCTACCTAGTTACATTCAAATCATTCTTTTCTATCTAGCTATCTAATAAAAGCTAACTACTAGTTGGATCATAACTAAAATGAGATCAGCCCATTTGTGCTATTTTGACAACCATATCTTAGTGTGGAGCACCTTACTTGCTGAAATGGTAGGTAATATATTAATGAAAAAATTATTCAATCATCCCCCATACCTAATCAATCATATCCCATGCTTATTCAATTAAAATAATCTTATTTGTTGGGGTGAAAATGTGTGTGAAGTTGTTGGGTTGCCCTTGTTTGGACATTTCGTTAATGGTTGCTTAATACCCAAAAACTAGTTGTTGAATATTTCCAACCCCCACCATATTTGTGCCCTATTTTTTTCTTCCTTTTTAATTTGAATATCTTTGTGCAAGTTGGCTAATTATGCTTTATTATTCATAGTAAAAGATAGCTAGTTGAAGCTTACATATATGGTTTCCCATTATGTTCCTCCTTGCATGGCCTTGAACATGGCTTGGACGATTCATGCATAACTTGTACTCTACCTTATTTATTTAACCTTAATAATTATTTCTAAGTTAAGAGTGTTTTGCAACCTATTAAAATTATTTAGTGAAATGTTACTATAGGATGCTCCTACATTAGATAATGTATTCTCTAATGACCTACCCTATGTATTACCCCCATTAGTAGAATAAAGCACCAAATTGACTTTTTACCTAGTGGTTTAAGCCCTAATAAGGTGTCTCATATGTGTAACCCTAAGTAAGAATTAGGGTTACAAGGTAAAAACATTAATTATTATCTAAGGGTTTAATAAGGGAGTCCTATAGCCCTTGTATTGTATTTGCCTTGCTTGTGCTATAAAAATATGGCATCATAAGAGTGTGCTTATCAAATAATTACATTCTATATACTTGCAAAAGTGAAATAATATGCCACTAAATTTCATTGAACCTTTGAAATCTACCAAGAAAGGACCCATAATTCACTAACATTTAAGTAAGATATAGCTTATCACGTAAATTATTACCTAATACCTTACTAATTACATCTTATGTAACTCCTAGTTCTTAGGTGACATATAATGTCCTATCATTCCCAATCTTATGCTTCATGGCCCAAAAATGTTTTGATGGCCTTTGAAATCAAACCAATACCTTTAATATATTACAATCATCATAAACTATCTCACTAAGATAATCATCAGCACCCTTCTTTGACAAACCCTTTCAATGATGATATTAGTGATAATAGCCTGAGGTATTGGGAAGGCATTTAAGACTTATATTAAAGGGGAAAGATATGTATTCAAAACATCCACCAATGATAGCTACATAGAAAATATAAATAAATAAATAATAGAATAATAAGCGTGGTACATCTTGGCCTCTAAAAAAAAGTCGGAAACCTATTGCCACTTATAATCTTTGAACACGAGCAGTCTTGAAATCTTCGACACAACTCCTTTGCTTCAAGTGTTAAACTCCTATCGTTTAGGATGTATGTTATTTCCTATTGGTTTAGCTAATAGAACTAAGGATAAATATAAAGGGGTTCCTAAAGTGTAAGATATCTATTAACAGAAGGAAATATTTAAAAACAATGTAATGGCACACAAGTTATAATATATAGGGTCATGCTATATCACTATGAGAAACTACCATGTGCCTATAATCCTACATTTATCACAAAAATTATCATATAAATACGTGCAAAACAAGATAACATGGGGTCAAGGGGTAATGCCCCAAGCCTGGTAATTAAATTAATCACATTAACTTATTAGACTAAACGTAATGGATTGACCATAATAATTAATCACATCGATTAATTCAAAGGGAAAACCATAATGGTTTTATCAAATCATTCCTAAAACTGGCCAATCTCTAATTGACTTAACCACCCCAATTAAACATCATTTAATTATCCCATATGAAAATAATCACATTAATTTAACCTTTTAGAATAGTGTTTACTAAAATAATTAAATTAGTCTAACCTAAATAAATAGGCAATAAAAGAGTACCAATATTAGTCTAGCCCCATTAAATGTTATTAACAATGGCCTTAACACATTTAAGGAATTAAGATATTAAACCATCCGAATCTACTTAAAATAAAAAAAACTCAACCCATTCAAAATTCCTTAATGACCAATTAAAAATCCATGAAATTAAACATTCAAATAATTTGAGTTTCTAATCACTAACATATATAATCCATTGGATCTATTCAAGTAGATCAACTATTTAGATCAATTCAATTAATCTAATAAATTATGAATTTAAGTCTAATAAAAAATCTAAGTCAATAAGATCAAATCACTTAAGTCTATTTAATTAGATGGAACTAATTGATCCAATTATCACTAAAAAGATTAGATTGAAATGGAGAGATCATATCAAACTAGATCGAAATTAACACTACGCAAGCAAGCTTTAATACCCCTAAAGGATGTTATCCAAAAAAAAATAGTGCAGCGGAATTAAATCGAGGGCTAAAGTAAACCCAAGAACACATGCTAGCTTATGAACAAACTTGCTAGTCACCAAGATGAGGATGATATTACCAACTTCTTTATCCAATTTGTGATTACTCTAATTGCTAGGTTTCAAAGTTTTGATCTAGCGAGTGTGAATTTCGTCACACATCCACAAGTATCTACTTGCTATGAATCTAGATCGTTAGGGATGCCTGCTAGTAGTAACGACATCACTCTCAATTTCATGAAGAACAATGGTATGGTGGCTAGAAAGTTCATGGTTCTAGCGAAGAGAGATATTTATAATAAAATCCTAGCCTAGGTATTTATATCAAAATCCTATCCCACGATAGTTGCTTTGGACTTAGACTCTAATCGCATTAAAACTACTTAGGCTTTAAAAAGATGCTAATCATATCAAAATCTCATCTCACATGGAATTAAAGAGATATTAATCAAATTATGATCTCATTTTAACTAATTTATAGTCTATTTATGATCCAATTCATTTCATGTATGACCCTATAGGTTCATATAATGTTAATAGTGGACTGAAACTTCTTTTTGGCCCACAAATCATAATAAATCCCTAGCAATACGTTATGACTACCTAATTTCTGCAAATGTCATATGCTTGACACAATATATTTATAACCCATATATTTTTCCTTTTATTACATGATATTTAGATTGAGCATAAGGTATTGATCATGTCATCATCACTATGTTCAACCACACACTTTCTTAATCACCTAGAAAGACTAACCTTAAACAAATGACACCTTATTTGCATAAGGAAATATTAACATTGGTTATACTTGTTAAAGGGACCAAAGATATTTCACTGATATCATAAGAGGGACAAATCCCATCTTCATGAACTATATGCCTCTATATGATTCATACCGTGTATGATCATTAATTTTATAATCAATCCTAAGAAAGGTAACATTTGGGAAAGTCAAGGTATGATGATAATCATATCGGTAAATATTAAGATCTTAGGTTTATGGACTAGACACTATTTGGAGAACACTAATGACATATTTATACAATATTCAATGCAATGTCCTCCTATTGGGTCAATCCAATACCTAGTTTCATAGCATGTATCTATGTTATTAGATTGATATTTCATATCAATGATTAGTGAAAAATGATCATCAACTAATCAACATACTAGGATGATGATAACTAATATCTCTTAATTAGATGATACTGGACTAGAGACAGTTCTTAAATAATAATACTTCTATTATTTAGTAGTGTTCCCGAATCTTGTCATATATTCATTTATCTACATTAAGAATAATTACTCAAATGGATAAAAACATTTGAGTAAATAACATCACATGATCTTTTTATTAATAAGCACAATCACTAAATATACAAATACAAATCATCAAGTATGATTGGTTCTAGGGCATATGCCCATTAGTCTTGCACTTGCACTAGTCCTAATCATGCAAAATCCTAATGCCTTGTGAACTAGTATGATGATTATACTTAGGTTATAGAAGAGGCTTACTAAATCAATTGACAAAATTTACATTTATATGAACCTTACATAAATTCACATCACCCCTATGGATAATCTTCTGAATGATGTGATATTTCTTGAGTATATACTTAGTTTTCTTATGATAAAATAGCTCCTTCGCCTGTGAATTAGCTTCATCGTTGTCATAGTATAAAAAAAAATGGGCTTAGAATTCTTCAAACTATTTCTCCATAGATCTTAATCCCTAAATTACAGATTTCCTTTCCAATATCCTTTATTGAAAATGATTTTTATATCCATGTCATTACAAAATAAACAATAATAATACCATTTCAAATAATTAATATGTCATTCACATAAAGAACAAGGAAAACAATTGCACTCTAACTAACCTTCTTGTAAATATAAGACTTTTATTTGCACCTCATGAAGCCAAACTCTTTGAATACTTCATCTAAACAAAGATTCCAACTTTGAGATACTTGCTCATGACAATAAATGGATCTCTTAGGCTTACAAACCTTTCCAGCATTGCTAAGATGTCCAAAACCTTTAGGTTGTGTCATATGCAAATCCTCTTGTAGATGACCAATAAGGAATACTATTTTAACAGTCATTTACGATATCTCATATCATGAAATTCAGCGATTGTGGGAAGCATTTGAATAGATTTAAGAATAGCAACAATTTAATACGTTTCATCATAGCTAGTATCATGAATTTGTTTGAAATCTTTAGCCACTAGATGTACCTTAAAGGTATCCATGTTTTCATCCTTATCAAGTTTTTTTCATGAAAAATCCATTTTCACCTAATGGTTCTAAAACAATTAGATGGAACAACCAAAGTCCATACTTATTTTTTCTCTATAGATACCATTTTATACTCCATGGCTTCCAGCCATTTGTCACAATCATTTCTCATCATTGCATATTCATATTTTAAGGGTCATCATTATCTAACAACAACACATCATAATGCTCAGTCATGAGAAACATATATCGCCCTAGGTCACGACTCACCCTTATAGACCTTTATGGAACACTTTTCACTATTGCAGGTCCAACACAAGATTTTAGAGGTTGTTTAGGCTCTACTACATTGGGATCTCTATTTTTTAGGTCTTAGATTTCTTTAAGTTACACTTTCCTCCCTGAAACGTCCCAAAAAATTCTAATCTTAAATATTATATTTAAATGAGGTTTTATTATAAAAAAATTAATTAAATAAATTATTTAATTAAAATAAAGGGAAATTAATTAGGGTAAATCAAGAATAAATTTATAAGTATTTTAATTAGAAGGAATTTGGGTATTTTAACTAATCAAAGATTTTAATTTGAGAATTAACTAAATAAATTATTTTATTTAAAATAAGGAGGATAAAATAGTCCCAAATTAATATTAATTTTATAAATAATTTAATGGAAGAAAATTAGGGTGTTTTGCTAATTAAAATGGAATTTATGGAAAATATTTTAAAAATCCTAATTTAGTCTAAAAAGGGATTTAAATATTATTTTATTTAAATATTATTATTTTTAAATATCGTAAATATTCAGATTAATTTAATTGGCCTAATCTAATTATTTTTCTCCTTTCCTTTTTCCTTTTTTCTTTTTCTTTCTTGCTTTTTCCTTTCTTTTTCTTTCTTTTTCTTTTTTTTCTTTTTCCTCTTCTTTTCCCCGACTTGGCCAGCCACGACCCAGTCCACGAATAAATTGGAATAATTATTGGATGTTATATCTTGCCTGTTTCCTCTCCCCAGCCTCGCGAATTGTCGAATCAACCCAAACGTTGGCAGACCGTTTCCGCCGCCGGCTGCCCAAATTCTTGCACCCCATAATTTCCTGCCAACCCCCAAAACCTTATTATACCATCTACAATATATAAATATTCTAATGGTAGGAGTTTTTGGAGCTTCTTTCTCCTCGAAACCCTAAGTGAGAACCGCCCACCACCGCAACTTCAGACGTGTTTTCCGCCGTCGTTAGCCAACTTCAACGCCACCACCACATCCCAAATTCTTCCCTGCAACGCCCTCTAGTTAACTAAACCATTTTCAACTTTTTATTCTTCTTACACGGCCTCCATAACCATGCAAAGTTGGTTGCTCGTTTCATCGAAATTTTTACCCCGAAACCTTAAACCACCGTCCGCCGCCACTTTTGGCAACACCACCACCATCATTTTGTCCCTCTTCTCCTAGGAAACCATAAACACCTCTTATATCACCTCAATTCTCCCTATCTTTTTCCCAACATCCATCTTTCCCTGTTTTCTTCTATTTTTCCACCCGCCGCCGTCGCCGCCGTGAACCACCGCCGGTGCCGTCTATCCCCACTAGCTTAAGGTTAAACCCTAAACCCTCTCAACCATTTTCCATATTATTATAATCCTTGATTTAATTTATTTCAATTATTTGCATATAAATACCATTATTATTATTCTTAATATTTATATTCTTAATATTTTTTATTATTTTTGATATAAAATTTATGCTGAATTGTACTTGCAGGATAGATAGTGGTAATAAAATAATTTTATTTTTAGTTTCAATTTTTAAGTTATTAATTGAATTATTATATGATTATTATCATTCTTTTTATTATTATTAATATTATAATTATTAGAATAATTATTATTATCATTTTATTAATTATTCTAGAAAATCTTAGGCCCTAATTTTGTATTAACATTCCCACTTATGTATTTTAGTATTATTATTTCTATTTTTCTTATAACTATTAATAATAATATTATTATTATCTTTATTATTTTAATGTTATTATATATGTTATTAATTTTTATCATTAATACTAATAAATAGTAGGTCATTGGTTATAAGTAGGGTCGAAACCCCACTCTAAATGTTAAAGCTTATATATTATTATGATTATTATTATTTTTTTACATTTACTCATATTATTTTGGTTAAGGGTAGAAACCCTTATATTACCTTTTTTATTTTATACTGCATTAGTTTTATTATTAATATTCTACTAGTATTTTGTAGAGTCAATTTTAGTATAATAATATTTTAATTAAAAATAAGGTCTTGGGATAAGGTAGAAATAATAGCATTCTTAAAAGGAAACCTAATCCTAGTATTTTCCCATAGTAGGTGAGCCCAATCAAAGCTCTCAAGTAATATAGGAGCGTGCTCCAAGACCGATGACATTTTAGGTAAGGGGTGCTAAGGCCTTTTGTGTGCTTATATGCATTATGTGCTTTGTATGCTATGTATTTTATGTTTATCATTATTAATTATGTCGTATATGATATGACGTGGCATTGAAGTATGTTTTTGTATGGGATGTGTATTATTTATGTATGATGATATGTGTTGTGATCCGGTAAGACATGCATGTGAGAATGTTGATGTGGTTGTGTGGGGAAGAGGATGAAAAATAAGGATGGAGAAAGAAGTTGATCAATAGATATGATTTGACCTAAGTATTTTAATGATTTATGAGAGGAAGAATAAAATGGGAAATGTAGGGTTTCGTGGGAGACAATATAATTTATGATGTTATATGGGAGAATTGAATTTATGGTTTGTTTGGAGAATCTAATTTATTATGTTAATTGGGAGAATGTAATTTATGATATTATATGGGAGAACCTAATTTATGATTTGATTGGGAGAATCTAATTTATGATTTGTTTGGGGAAATCCAATTAATCCAAAATATGGTTTTGCTTGGGAGATTCTAATTTATGATTTTATGTAGGAGAATCTAAATTATAGTATTATATGGTGGAATCTAAATTATGGTTATGAAAGGGGAGAAGCTAATCAATTATATTATGTGGAAAAATCTTTGGTTTTGCTATGGATTGAATTTAGGGTTTTATATGGCAGAATCATGGGTTGGATGGTGGTACTAATGGTTATATGGTGGTATTAGGGTTTACATGGCGGTATTAGGGTTTCTATGATGTTACTAAGGTTTGTATGGTGGTATTTATGGTTATATGGTGGTATTAGGGTTTGTATGGTGAATTAGGGTTTACATGGTGGCATTGATGGTTGAATGACGGTATTAGAGTTTGCATGGTTCAATTTAGGGTTTCACGTGGAATTTTTAGGGTTTGCATGAAAAAGGTTTGAAGGTTTGCATGGGGAGATTAATGTCTGCATGGGTATGAAATTTACGTGTGGGAAGTTAATTTGGGATGTAAGGAAGGTAATGTAAGTGTTGTTTGAGTGTTTGAGTACTTGGGATGAAAAATAGTACATAGAGGATTATATGGGTACGTAGGAAACCAAGCTAGGGTTTGTGTAGATAATTAGGGTTTGTTGTGGGTGCTTAGAGTTTTTGGTATCATCATGTGTATTTGGTGATTAAAGTGTAATTATGAGAGTGGAAATTATGATTTGTGATGTGTGAAGTGTAAGGGAGTGAGTCATGCATGTCCAGGGGTGAAAACTTTTGAATAAGATACTTAAGACACTAATTATTTAAAGTGGAAGATCGTTGAGACGGGACTAACCGATCCACCGGTTCGGAATAGTGGTTAGGGTTTTTTACCCTATGTGTGACCTATCCACCGGTTATAATAGTGGTTAGAGCAGGATGCTCTATGCGTAAACCGATCACTCGATTATAATAGTGGGGGTTCCTGAGCTCAACAACCACAAACCAAAGTTTTGCTAAAATGCCTAAAAGATACTAATTACTTACAGTGGAACACCATGCGTGCCGGAGCCAACCGATCCACCGGTTAGGAATAGTGGTTAGGACGCGTAGTCCTATGTATATTCGATCCACCGGCTATAATAGTGGTTAGGGTATGATACCCTATGTGCCTCCGATCCACCGGCTATAATAGTGGGGGCTTCCGTTTTCGCTTTGATTTGATAAAAAGGCATGATGTGTATCGAATTCCGATAAAAGATTAATTAAGTAATTAATCTAGACTATGATTAGACCTTTATGTATGTACCTAAATGATTGGTCAATATTATGATATGAGGATGGTATTTATGATCTTTTATTCTTATGCATGACTTTATGTGCTTATGTGTTGGCCTTAGTGTTCGGTTACCTTACTCAGTACGTAGCGAACTGATCACCCTTTTCATGGGCGCTGCTCATTCCCACGAGTAGTATGCCTTTCTGAATTTATGTAGGTGGGTAAGGCATCAGTTGGGGCTGAGTGTCGAGCATATGTTGGCTTAAGGTTCGAGAGTGTCGTGGCCGTAATTTTCTTCTTGTGATTTCATTTCGTTATGATACTTCTTCTGATTCGCATTTACTCTTTTTAATTTATTATCTTGTGTTAAGTGTTTTGACTTGACCATTTATAAATTGTAAGATTATTCCCTTCGAGGAATTTTGATTTCGCACTCTCATTTCTATTTTATTATTAATTATGATTCTTTATGCGCACTCTGATTTTAATGTATGATCTTTCGAGTTCTTTTATGAACTGTTAGTTTGAGTTTAATGTAAATATTTTCTTTAGCCTTAACACATGGTACTGAAACGGTCAGAGAGAACTGGTTTGATACTAAGTGTGGCGGTAACATTTCCAGAATTCACAGGCTTTAAGTATTTCTATTTTAATTCTTTCGCTTTTAAAAAAAAGTAGTGAATTTTGGGGTGTTACACTCCCACTTGTTCATCTTGAAAGAAAATCTCTTTCTAGATAAACACCATAGCAAGTAACAAACACTTTATTCTTGGTGCAACTATGAAATTAATATCCTTTATTATCTTTTGGATATCCCACAAAGAAGCATTTATCTGATTTAGGTTCAAGCTTGCCTGAGGTCAAAAATTTTACGTTTTCCTCACAACCTCAAATCTTGATAAAAGATAAACTTAGAACCCTTCTAATCTATATCTCGTATAGAGTCTTTTCTACTACTTTTGATGGAGCTCTATTTAGTGTGAACGTTGTGGCTTCGAGAGCATATCCCTAGAAAGATATTGGAAGATCTGTGTGAATTTTTATAGATTGAATCATATCTAATAAATTTTGAATCCTCCTTTAAGATACACAATTCTACTATGGACTACCTAGCAGTGTGAGTTGTGAAAATATTCCACAACTTTTGTGATGGTCATCAACACCTTGGCTTAAGTATTCACCTCCTCGATCTAATAAAAGAGCCTTAATAGTTTTACTAAGCTTATTCCATACTTCATTAATAAATTCTTAAAACTTTTTAAGGGATTAAAGTTTAGTTTTCATAGGATAAATGTAACCATATCTACTGAATTCATTAACAAATGTGATGAAGTACTGAAACCCTTCTGTACTTGTTAAACTTATTAGTCCATAAACATTTTTATATGTGTGGATCAATAATTCATTAGCCCATTCATTATGTCTTGAAAATGGGGACTTTGAAACTCTCCTTAATAAACAAGACTCACACGTTTCAAATGATTCAAAATCAAATGAGTGTATAATTCTGTCTTTATAGAGCTTCATAACATGATTCTCATTTATATGTCCTAAATGACAAAGCTAAAGGTAAGTAGGATTTGAATCATTGGATTTGAATCTCTAAGTATTTATGTGATAAATAGGCATATCAAGATATAAAACATAAAACCCATTATTCATTCAAGAGAAACCATAAAGCATGTTACTCAAATAAAAGGATCAGTTATTGTTCTTAATAATTAAGTGAAAACCTTACTTGTCCAAACAAGAAACAAAAATGATGTTCTTGCTTATATCATCTACATAATAACAAGTATTGATTTCTTAAATCAATCCCAATGACAAAGATAAATTGAACATTCTTATAGCTTAAGCAGGAACTCTTACTACATTCCCAATACATAGGTCCAATTCTCCTTTTTCCATTCTTATACTCTTCTTTAAACCCTACACATGTGTACAAATGTGAGATTGCCATTTGATATCTAATAACCATGAAGATATAGAAGTAGTAGCATTTACTTTTATAATGGAAATACTTGAAGCTTCAGCTTCAAGTATGCCAATCTTCTTATTTTTGCAATAGAAGCATTGTTGGTCAGTAATTGGTATAAGCTTAAGGTTGGTCTTTTTGATGTTCTAGCTCTTAACTAGAGCATTACCCTTTCTTTTAAGATTTACCTTTCCCTTTCCTCTACGAACTCTCTTCAAACAATTTCCCTTTTGAACCATTAGAGCATTATTTGTCTTCTTAATGTTCTATTTAGCATTCTTAAGCAACCCATGCAATGTAGTTAGTGATTTATTGATATCAAGCATTATATTGTTTATGATGAACTAATCATATTACATAGGTAATGATTTTAGTATCAAATCCATAGCTTAACTCTTAGTTAACTAAAACATCTAATCTCTCAAGATAATCAACATAGCAAATCATCTTAGAGAACCTATGGACTAAATGGGCTCCCTTCAGCAGCTTGCATGAGAAAAACACCCTTGTAGTCTAAAACCTTTCAACTAAAGTTTGTTTACGCTCAAATTGTTTATGAAGTTCTAAGTTCATGCAAGATAACAGTAGATAATCTACATCTAAAGACTTATCATTGTGCTTATGATAAGTAGCTTATGTCGCATGAGGCATTAGCTGCCAATTCTTTGAGGACTGCCCTTTTAATAATGTAGTGTTTCCTTTTTATTTTAATTTTTTATATAGAAAAAAGCATTTCAATTCATTTAAGTAAGAAGAAATACAACCTAAGGACAAAAATTCATCTACCAAATGGATACAATTCTGAAACTTAGATAATCTATGACCATACAAGTGTCTACGAGATATACTAGTAGTTATGGACTTGAGCATATCATGCCAATTATATTGAATTTCATTAAACACCTTATTATTCTAAGCCTTCCATATTATTTAGATTGAAGTGATAAAAAAACCCTGAAGAGCCTCATTTTATATTTTGAGTGACCTTGCATGAAAGTAAACTCATGCAACATACTATTCCATGAGAGATTAGCTTCTTTACTCCTTATAACAGACCTTAAGATAAGAAGACGTCCCCCCATGATGGGGTAATGCACAATGAGATGACTAATGGAATTTTTTTCACTACAGAATTTGCACTGTTGATTGGGAATGGAAGTGTACTTATTAAGCCTATCTTTTGTGGCCAAACACCCAATAGCGGCAAGCCAAACAATGAATTGATGGCTTAGAGGTGTTGGGTTTTGTCAAATAGTGCTCCACCAATGAGTTCTCGGGTCTTTATGTCTCAAGTTGTTATACAGACTCTTAATGCTATAGGAGACATCCTGAGGATGGGTGGTGATGAAAGGCATGATGGAAGATCTGAACTCCAGAATGCTCCGCAAAGGCCACGATGTTGCTGCCAGAACCTTAATGTCCCAAATGGAGTACTGTTTTATGAACTTGCTATGGATCCATTTTATCTAGAGAGTGTCTTTTTTTAGCTAAGTTTTGTAGATGTTTTCCAAGAGCTACTTCATTCTAGATGCCTATATCTATAATGCCAAGCCTGCCCTTCAATTTTAGGTAGATAGTAAGCAAACCACACTACAGGAGCCTTATGACTAAAACTAGTACTACCAGTCCAAAGAAAATTATAGCAGGCTGCATTGAGATAGGAAAGAACTTTCCTCGATAGTAAAAAGACTTGGCTCTAATATATTTGGATGCCAAATATGAATGACTTCAATAGTTGTAGTCTTCATGCATATAACAACATTTTGGTGGCCTAGTGGCTTATATGTTGCAGAACCTTAGTAGTATGGGTATTCAGGCGTGCATTAGCAACTAGAATTCTCAAGTACTTAAAGGGGAGTGTACCTTGAGAGAAATGAAGATATTATAGAATAACTGCTCTAGTCTGTTGTGAGACTCCCCTAAAGAAAACTAAGCTCTTACTAGAATTGATAGTCAGCCCTGACATGTGAGAGAAGGTTTGGAATTTGGTCATTCAGCATTGCACTAAGTCAATATCACCATGAAAAAAGAAGAGCATGTCATTCGTAAAGGAGAGGTTCACAATTTTCAGCTTCTTACATTGGGGATGACCGTTAAAACTTGGATCATGCCAAAGGGTCTTCATTAATCTAGTGAAATATTCCATTATAAGGACAAAAAGGTAAGGGGAGCATGGTCACCTTACCTCAAACCCTTTTTTCCTTCAATAGGATCCAATAGGGTACCATTTAGGTTGATGGAGTACTTAACACTGGAAACACATACCATGATCACCTTGACTAAATGAGGAGGAAAGTGAAGGGCAAGAATTACTTTTTCAAGGAAGTCCCAACAAACTGAGTCATAAGCGTTGCACAAATCAATTTTCATCATGGATCTAGGACTCATAAGATCTCACTAGCTCATGAGCCAATAGGATTCTTCCACCAATCGATCTTCCCTTAATAAATCCATATTGTGCAAGATCAATTAACTCAAGCAAAATCAGCTGAAGTCTCGAGGCAATGATCTTAGTGAAAGTTTTATAGAAGACGCTGTAGCAGGCTATAAGTCTAAAATTTCTAACATTTTCAGCATTAGTCACTTTGGGGATGAGAATGAGCAATGTAAAGGTAATGAATTTTGGTAATCTAGCATTGAGAAAAGATTCATTCATGGTTTTCCATAGATCATCCTCCACTATTTCTCATGTTGTTTTGAAAAAACAAGAAGTGAAGCCATCAAGGCCTAGTGCCTTGGAGTCTCCTGTGGAAAATATAGCATTTTAACCTCAAATTTGTTTAGGGGTTCCACAAGCATGTGCTATTGATAAGATGAGAGGATAGGGCCTTGATCCAGTACCTACAGTGATAGCTGAACAATATGGATGTCTTGCTGACCTAGAATGTGGATATAGTAATCCCTAAAAGCCTTGGAGATAAGATTAAGGTCAGTGATCCATCCTCCATCGTCCCTTTTGATCCTATTAAGGAGGCTTCTATTTTGGTGGGCTTTCATAGTTGCAAAGAAGATATGTTCATGCTGGTGTAAGGTGTCTTTCTCTTATTGTTGTAATCCAAGGTTAGAAGGATTGGATCTTAGGGCTTGCTAAATTCTACTGAGGTTCTATTTTTATGTTGCAACTCTCTTAGTGATACCACCATAGTGTGATGAATTCAACTGCCTGAATCTAGATTTGAGGGCAAGAAGCTTTTGTTTTAGCTTTGCATGGGATATACCTGCATGAGGTTGGCTTCAGACATTAGACACAATCTGCATAAAATTTGAAAGTCTTTTTCTCTGGGGTGGTCATTTGCTAAAAAATGAGGATAGATACAAAGTGATCAGAGAAGGATTCTTCCTTGAAAACCAGAGATGTAGAAGGAAATTTGCTAAGCCAATTCAATTTTACCAAAGTCCTGTCAAGTTTGCACATGATTCTATCTTCTCCTAGTCTCTTTTTACACCAAGTAAACATAGGGCCTAAGAATGGTAAATCATGGAGAACAAGTTGATACACACAGGTCCTAAAGTCAGTGATGTCCTACATATTAAAAGTATCTCCTTGGAATTTCTCATTTTGGTCAAGAATACCATTAAAATCATCCATGATAAGCCATGTATTAGAAGGAATATTGTGATTTAAGAGCCAATCCCATTGAACTTTCTGACTACTACCAGTGTTGTATGTATAAATTAAGGCTACATAGAAAGAAGTTCCATCTAAAGATAAGGCATTTACATGTAAGGCTTAAGCACAAGTAGAGATGAATCTAACTCGCCATCTAGTAGCATCCTATAGGCATAGGGAAGATTTTCTCCTTGATTATAGTGGCCTTAACGGGCTTTATTCTTGTTTCTAAGAGGCTAAGAAAGGAAACATTATTGGATTTATACCATTTTACTATTTCTTTTTATTTATGAGACTTTTTTAATCCTCTAACATTAATATGGGAGATCGTTGAGGTAAAAGGATTAGAGAGTAACCTCCTATATCTATCTCCTTGCCTTGTAAGGGTCGAATTTCTTCCAAACATGAAAAAATTTCTATTTGGTTTTCATATGGTATGCTAATAACTATACTATCATTAGATAGGCTACTCAGTTTAGAATTTTTAGTATTCATGTTTTGCCCTTCTATCTTCCTCCAAGTAGCTTTTGGATTTCTAATAGGATTATGAGTGCCAGACATGTAGGTCTGTTTGGCAGCTGCTATGTTATTCTGGGGAGGATGATTCTCTTGAACTATGGGTTATGGTCTCTTCTTTGGGAAACATGAGGATTTATGTCCTAAACCAATAATAGTCAGAGCAATATTCAAGCTTCCACTCATATTCTATGCACTCTGTCGAAGTATCTCCATCAGGACCAAGGATTTCAATCTTTATCCAAGCACTTCTTAGTAACATCAACTTTAGCAAGCAGCCTAAAATAGGAGATTCTCTCTTGGCTTAAAGTAATTGGATCCACATGAATTGGTCATCCTATTGCACTTGCAATTTTGTTGAGGGAATTGGCGTCCCAATAATCTAAAGGGAGGTTGGAAAATTTAATCCATAGAGGAAGGAACTAAAATTTCTCCTTAATGAATTGAAATTTCCTATGCCATTGTTTGAGTATCGAAGGCCTATTTGCAAAGGTCCAGTACAAGTAGGATAATATCCGATCACGATCAGTTGCTAAAGTATATTTGAAGATTACAAAGCCATCATCAAGTAGCAAGATCTTAAGAGGTTTTATATTAGTCCATCGAGATTGAACTAATCTCTACATTTGTCCCAAGGAAGGTATAAACCCAATTATATAACCCACAATTATAAATTTCCAATCAGCAAATGCACGTTTAATCTCTTCTATCCGGATCTCAACTTGCCAGGATTTTCCATCAAGGGTGGGGGTATATATGAAAGAGGGGTTCTTGAGTGGAGGGAACGATTGCCTGTAACAATAGCCCTCTAATTCACGGGTTTCCCTAAGGTATCAGTCTTTTCTATTGGATTCGCAAATTTAGAAGACTCAGTTTTTGCCACCACTGGTATCTCAGTGGGTTCTTAATTTCTATTCATCACAAACTGATTTAGATCAAATATAGGGGTAAAATTCGTGCTAGGGTTCGATAAAACTAGGGAAACCAACTCAACCAATTCCTTCAATGCCACACTATTATTGCTGTTCGACAATTTTGGTGATTCAATTTCACAAGGTCCATGCTTTATGAAGCCGACTACCTTGCTTTTCGTCTCTTCTTTATAGATTTGGCACTCCTCCTTGTGCAAGCCATGGGGAGGAGAGAGGAGAGAGCCAGTATTATTCAATATTAGTAATGTTTCCTTTATTAAAGGAGAACTATTCTCAAATTTCTTTGC